>NW_021025149.1:1270069-1296933 GCF_004153795.1 Camellia sinensis
GTAGACCGCTCGTGGGCCTCGACTACAGTTCGACTCAATTTGTGTCACCGGTCCTTAATCTGAACCACAAGAGTCCAAATCCAGGCAAATCGTTTCTTGAAAACAGATTTTTTGAAAAGAAGTGCCAAACAATGGACTGCTTTGCCAGATACAGAGTCGCCCCTAAACTATTTTATTTTTGGGGAATTTAGGAAACCCTACTCGGTCCAAAGGCCACGTGTCCGTCATCACCAAAAGTTGCCTCGGCTCGCGGGCAACTTGGGTACGATTGGGGAAGGTCAGCTATGAGCACCCCTCTCGCCCAATCTGAAGATCGGCCTCTACTAACCAGATATCCGTTTTTTGAAAACGTTATGTGTTCTTATTCCCGATTATTAGCCTGAGAATTTACTATGTTATGCGCACAGCACAAAAGTATAGACTAGATCGCTAATTTGGAAATAAGCATTGCATATCCGTTTGTTTTGAAAAAAATGTTTTGAATTGCTACTCACAAGTAGGCTAACACCAGGAATTCAATGAGCTATTCCAACTCAAGACAATCCAACTTCACCATAGGCATTTCAAACAAGTATATATCACATAAGCCAGTAGCCTTCATGGTAATCTCTATCATGCAACACATCACAGCATGCAAGGTGCTAAAGCATAAAATACTCTACATCTACTCTGTGCCAGAAACAAAGAACATTAAGCAATCAATTGCATGATCCAAGTCCATGTTTAAATGTCTAATGCAACGCATACGGAATGTCATCTAGAGTAGGCTCGGCTATTTCATATGACTGACATGTGAAAATGCACAAGTAGCATGTATTTAAGTTAGATCTTGAAATACTAATTGCAAGTTAGCCATTGATGCGCCAAGCCCGGTGGTGCAATACTGATGAATGGATGCACGCATGCATAGCATAAGGTAGCTAAAATTAAAATGTCCCTATACTAAACCATCAAAGCAGGTAAGTAAAAGGGAGAAAGAAGTGGGGGTTGGAAGACATGCACACACTCACCCACACTTATTAAAAATTCGCCCTCGCTCGGCAGGACCAAAAGAATGATACCAATTTAGACATATGAAATTAACTAACCTAGCTAATTAATATTTATAGGCCAACTAAATTAAATAAACAAATAATCAAACATAAGAAGCAAGAAAAGGGCTCGAAGAGGGCTCAATGCACGGGTGCTCGGGTCTTGCTCGGAAAGTCCACTGCCATGCGCCAAGGCTGCCTCTGTTTTCCCTGCTCTGCCCCTCTGTAAACTTTCCACAAGTCTCAGAATTGCTTCCCTGACATTGGGAGGACACACCGCTGAGGAGAATGGCCACCGCGCAGTAAGATGTGATCATCGGCTATTATGAAGCTATCGGCCATAGATGGATGCCGGTCGCACTATGTGCAGTTCAGATCGACAAAAAAGTTCCTGCAGAATCTGTTTGACAAAGCCAGCAGAGCGACAGACTCTTGCATGGCAATGCAATTCAAGCAATGTCATGAACCAACATATCCCTTATTCATGTTTATTGACTCAAAGGGACATGGTCCTTCGTTCTCGGACCATCAATCGCGACATTTCAAAGAGCGTTGATGACCAAGAGACCAAGTTATGCAGTTGATTTCAAACTGTAATGCATGCACATAGTCAAACCAAGGGGCTTCTACCTCTATCATGACTCACTCTGCAGAGATGAGGCAATGGCATGCACAATGCAATGCAACCTAGGCATGCGAGCTAAGGAGCAACATGGCAATGCCAATGCATTTATGCAGTAGTGCAAGCAAATATGCAAGGCAGCCATGCAAACAAGCAAAGGAGGACTTAAGCATGGTTTAGGCAGCCTCATTAGGCCTAAAAACAAGTGGCCAGTGCTCAAAAATGAAGGCTAATAGGCACACCAACATGCAGCAAATGATATCCACACCGTTCAAGCATTAAAGGGCAAATCTCAAGCACACTCAAGAGATGCCAACATGGACATATAGCATGAAATTAAGCCTGAAAATCATGCAAGAACATGGCTGCCAAAACCAACCAAACAATGCAATCAAGGTATGCCACAGCAAAAAGTCCAAGATTCAAAAGAGCTAAAGGGGTATTGAACCACACTTACAAAGACCAACATGGCATGAATCCAATGACCCAAAAGTTAAGAGTTTTAAGACCTAAACAAAGCCCAAAAGATACTTAGAGCATCTAATGACTTGAATTCAAAAGGCCAATGCACAATGACCAAAACATGGAGCATGCACACAAGCCTTTGACACACTCAAAGCTTGTTGTTGTCATGCTGCCTATGTTTGGTCATTGTGCTATGCTTGTGGGAATTCAAAGTCATTTAGATAGATGCCACTGCTAAGTATCTTTTGCGGCTTGTATTATAGGTGCTAAAACTCTTTTTGGGTCATGTGGATTCATGTCCATGTTTTGCGTCTTGTTAAGTGTGGTTCAATACCCCTTTACGCTTCTTTGGGAAATTTTTTTTTATTCCTGGGAAACTCTTTTTTTGCTTGCCCATACCTCTGATTGCACTTGTTGTGGTCTGGTTTGGCACCATTGTTCTTGCATTACTTTTCTTGCCCCTAGTTCGAGGGCTGCTTCAAATATGGCCACAGAGGCCTCCTTTGATGGTTGACCATTGACCATTCTGAATTGAAGTCCAAGGTTTGAGAATGAGGGGTCGAGTCTCGAGGCTGAGAGCGATCCTAGGCTGCACAATCTCAAGAGCGATTCCACACAGGTCTTCGCAGGATCGCGCAAAACATTTTTTTGAAATCTTTTAAGAAAACGACTAGTCGCTCGCGCTAAAGACAGTGTGGGACCAATCTGGATCAAGCCAGGATCCTTCTCAGTACTCACATTAACAAGTATGATCTCGATCATTAAAGCCTTAGCATGCCTCTCTTTCTCTCAAATGATCAAATTTTTACAAAACCCGAGGAATTCCTTCCTCTTCGTTTTCACCGTAGTGTTCAAAAAGTTTTTAAAAACTTAGGTCAATGCAATGATTTTGGAGTGCAGAAGAGTAGGTGAAAAGTACTGCCGTTTCATTCAAACTTTCTGGCACAACTAGCACAAGGCAGGAGCAAGCACAAAAGCATGAAAAACCACTGTTATTTCAATCATAACTGTTGGTGTAACTGGCTCCATGGCAGAAACAAACTCAAAAGAAAGCGAAAAGACAGACACAAAACAAAATAGTGATGCCCGAGGTAACACCCCCGGAATCACCTAACTCTAACAAAACAGGACTGACTTGATATAATAAGACAGACCCAAAACAAAAAGACTGACTCAAAACAAAGAGACAGACTCAAAACAACACAACAAAACTGACCTAAATACCCGAGTTAGAAACTAGCATTCGCAAATGCTCAAAACAGTGCGTGCCATACGCCACATCTGGAGTAAATCGAGCGCCACCTGCAGCTGGTTCATCCCCCGATCACATATTCACATTATCCCCCAAGTTCACTGACCCGGTGCCGATAGACTTTGCTGAGTTGGTGCGACGATGACCTTATTGTCAATTAGATCTTTTATTTCGTGGCGAAGACGGAAACAACTATCAGTGACATGGCCAACTTGCTGATGAAAGGCACAATACTTGGCCGGATCATGGGAGGGAGGAAGTTTATCTGGCAGTGGTCGCGGCTCCAGGGGTTTCAAATCCCCCTCTCTAATCAGGACCCTCAAGGCCACTGATAGAGACATGTACAATGGTGTGAACACCCTTTGGCTCCGAGGTGGGTGTTCTGAAGTTTGTGGAGTTTTGCTGGATGCACTAGCAAACGGATTGACAAGCGCTGACCGGGCTTACTGATCTCTTCCGAGCACGGGATTAGGGCTGAAAGGAACATTCCTGGTACAACGGCCCTTCGCCCGGCTTGCCCCTTGATTCAGACTGCTCTCATTCTGAGTGGCGAAAGTGTCATCCACAGTTTTTGCAACAACTACGAGTACTTGCTGTTTGTTCAGCCCTTCGGCTTTCAAAGCCTCAATATCCCACTGAAGATGTTCATGGGGACTAATGCTTGCCCCTGCCTTGTTCTTATCGCTGGCCTCCACTTTGTTAAAAGATTGGCCTTCTCCCAATGCAGCTCGTCCTGAGGAGCCTTTTGACATGAACTCCCTGGTTTGTGATGCGGTTGATGACGGAGCCAAAACTCCAAAGGCTAGATCTGTCACAGTTCTCTGAAGATCTTCGATCATCCTCATCAGCTCAGAAGTAGTGGGTTCATGGGTTTGAGATAATTGGGGTTCAGATGCACCCATCATGCATAAGTCCATGCTTTCCGGGATAAACACCTCAGGCTTGGGTAGATGGGCTGGGGTGATGTATACGCTGGGGTCATAAGGGACGGCCAGTATGTGGATCAGATTGAGATGTGGATGAGGTACTTGGTCATTGGGGGCTGAAGGTGGAGTTATCGTCCGGTTGTCGATCAGATTTTGAACCTCATGACGAAGGCGGTAGCAACGATCGGTGCCATGACCGCGCTGCTGATGGTACATACAGTACTTGGAGGGGTTATGTCTAGCTGGGAGTGGGTTAGGCAGAGGTTGAGGATCGAGGGGTTTGAGATACCCTCTTTCCATTAAGACTTTTAGTGCGCTAGTCAAGCTCATATAGAGGAGAGTGAAAGTTCTACCTTGAGCTCGGGTTGGGCCGGCGGTTTGTAGGCTTGAATTGGCAAAAGGGTCGGCTATGGCGACTGTATTGATTTCGGTGGGTTTGGGAATAGTGCTACTACCAGCATTGGTGCTTCCTGCAATCGCCCTCCTTGTCGGTTCACTTGTTCTGGGAATGATCCTGCTGTTGAACGCATTCTCGGCCTGAACCCCCAGTTCATGCAAACTTTTGAAAGTGAATAGCGGAGCGACTATCAACTTTTGCAACATATCATGCTCAAGGTTTCGCACCATCATCTGTACTTGATCCCTCTCGGAAGGCCGATCTGTCATGTGTGGTGCCTTTGCTCTCCATCTTGCAACAAATTCCACAAAAGGATCTGTTGGGTTCTGGCAGGTTGTTTCAAGCTCTTGCATGGTCATTTCAACTTGGGTATTGTAGGAATACTGATCGACAAAGGCCTCAGCGGAAGCACTAGCAAAGGGGTTGGCAGGTGCTGGCTTGGTTTGCTGGTCTTTTCCGAGTGCAGACTTAGAGCTAAAAGGATCGTTTATGGGACGATGGCCCTTCTCCCAGTTTTCTCCTTGTTTCGAACTGCTCTCAATCTGAGTGGCGAAAGTGTCATCCGCAGTTTTTGCAATAACTGCGAGCACTTGTTGTTTGTTCGGTCCTTCGGCTTTTAAAGCCTCAACAACCCACAAAAGGTGTTCATAGGGATCAATGTTTTCCCCTACCTTGTTCTTTCCACTTGCCTCAGCTTGGTCAAAGGATTGGGTCGCTATATCAGGGCAGAGCCCTATTGTTGTCAACATGTCACTACCCAAACTTGGGGTGGCTTCAGGTTGGCCAATTTCAATTACAATTCGTCCTAGGAGTGGGGAGTTTTCTGGTGTGAAATTTTCGGCATGTGATGTGGTCAATGGTGGAGCCGATAGTCCAAAGGCTAGATCAGCCAAAGTTCTCTGAAGATCGCCAATCATTCCCATCAGCTCAAAAGCAGTGGGCTCATGGGTTTGAGATGATTGGGGTTCCAAGACGGGATGTGTGGTAGGTGCCCCAGATGGGCGTTGCATTTCAGCATCGGTCTCACCCTGCATGGCGATTTCTTGGTTTAATGTTGCTACTGCGGCCACAACCTCTTTCGAACTCTGCGCCATTACGGTCTGCTAAGTTTGAACAAAGGTGATGTGATTGGTGACTGTCGGATCAAATGAACCGGTGAGCCCTGACTGGCCTTTCTTTGCCTTGCCTCAGCGAAAGAACACTGGTTGCCCTTGAATTGAATTTCTGACCTAACAAAGTCTATCAGCACTAGTCCAATGTATCCGGGGGATATCGAAGCCTTCTGAAGCTATGGTTCCCAAACTACCTAGCAAAAGAGAAAACAGATAGCATCTCAGCCAGATTTCGCCAAAACATATTTGAATCTTTACTGAATTCTGCCCTAAATTCTGCCTGTAAACCAATACCCTCAGGTAAAACTGATTGCCCCAAAATACTGATGCCCACAGGTCTGATACTCAGACTTGCAAACTGATACACACAACCTGTAGAGACACACTCTGACAGCACATAGCAAGCAAGTAAGAGCCAAAACACCCCTATGTTGGGGTAGGGTTTCCCTGTCCTATTTTGTCAGGAGCTAGGGTTTCACTACGCACACAGCGGTTTCAAACAACCTATAATCAGGTAAGCAACCTGTCCTAGCTTGGAATGGTCACTATGGTTTCCGAATATGCACTAGGTCGAACAGTCGAAAAGGGTGCCCCGGTAAAACTGGGGTTTGTGTTCCCATACTGTCAAAGCCCACAACCGGTCAGCCTTATGGCATGCTTTGGCAAAGTCAAGCCTCCGGCAAACCGTTCAGGAATGGCAGATGGCAAACACGGGGTCCTAGGCGCACCAATGCACATGCAATGCAAAGAGACACATAAATGAAATCAAAACAGGATATCACGAGTTCGAGTCAAGCTCTCTAAATTCCAGCAGAGTCGCCAGAAACTGTAGACGTCTCCGAACGCCCCGGGAGGACGAGTCCCCCCGTTCTGTTCGTTTTGGGTTCACTACAGTTCGGACTCTCGAATTGTCACGGTTCTTAATCTGAACCAAAGAGTCCAAATCCGGCAAATCGTTTTGAGAAACAGATTTTTCAAAAGAAGTGCCAAACATGGATTGCTTTGCTAGATACAGAGTCGCTACTTAAATATTTTTTAAGGGGAAATTTAGGAAACCCTGACTCGGTACCAAAGGCCACCTGTTCGTCATCACCAAAGTTGCCTTGGCTCGGGAGCTTGGGTACGATTGGGGAAGGTTAGCTATGAGCACCCCCTCTCGCCCGATCCGAAGATCGGCCTCTACTAACCATGATATCTGTTTTTGAAAACGTTATGTGTTCTTATTCCGGTTATTAGCCTAGAATTACTATGTTATGCGCACAGCGAACAAGTATAGACTAGATCGCCTAATTTGGAACAAAACATTGCATATCCGTTTGTTTGAAAAACGCTTTGGAATTTGCTACTCACAAGTTGGCTAAAATACGGATTTCAACGAGTTATCCCAACTCAAACAATCCAACCTTCACCCACAGGCATTCAAGCAATTCATCAAATAAGCATCTAGCCTCATGGTAATCATGCTATCATGTTAACGTCCACACTTATGTGAGATGCTAAAGCATAAAGTGCTCACCTAGTACTCTGTGCCAAAACAAGAACATGTTAGCAATCATGCGTGATCCAAGTCCATGTTTAAATGCCTAATGCAACGTATACAGAATGTCACTAGAGTAGGCTCAGCTAGTCTATAAATGACAAGTGAAAATGCACAAGTAACATGTATTCAAGTTAGATTTGAAATACTTATGCAGTTAGTATGATGTACCGAGCCCAGTGCATGTAGGACAAACGTATGAATGCACGCATGCATAACATAAGGTAAGCTAATTTAAATATGCCCTAATACTAGCCATCAAAAGCAGGTAAGTAAAAGGGAGAAAGAAGTGGGGGTTGGAAGACATGCACCCACAATTATTACAAATTTGCCCTCGCTCGGAGGGACTGAAAGAATAATACAATTTAATTAACCTACAAGCTAATTAAATATTACAGACCACCTAATTAATTAAGCAAATTAATTAATCTAATTTAAGCAATAAACAGCCCCGGGAAGAGGGTCCAATGCGATGCGTGCTCAATTCCGCTCGGAAGTCACTGCCATGCACAAGCTGCCTCTGCTTTGACTGTTCTGCTACTCTGAAAATTGCACAACTCCCAAGGTTGCTTCTCTGAGTGATGTAGAAGACCACCGGCTGAAAGGATTGGTCACCGGCCATGGAGAATGGTCACCGGCCGCAAATTAATCCATCGGCTGCTTATGGATGCCCGGTCGGCACTTAAGATGGCCGGCCGGCCAAATCTTCCTGCAAAAACTGGTTTGACAGCAGCAGAGGACAGAACTTGGCATGGCAATGAATTTCAAGCAATGTATGCACCAACTACACTCCTTATCATATTTATGACACAAAGGAGGATGGGCCTCGATTCTCGGGCCACCAATCACGTATTTCCATGCATGATGGCCCAAAGAATCAAGTGTACAATTTCAATATAGAATGCAATGCACAAAACAAACAATGGGCCCCAACCTCCATCATAATCAATTCAAGAGGTAAGAGATGTATGCTTAATGTTATGCAACCTAGGCATGGAAGCTAAGCATGCAATATGAGCATGTGAACAAGCAATGTAAACATACAAGCATGCAAGTTATGCAAACTAACGAGCATGCAAGATGGATGAGCATGCAACAACATGTGGGAATGGTCTTAAACCAAAATGGGCAGCTCTCAAATAGGCCCAAATCAGTGGCCAAATGCCATGGAAATGAGGGCCAAAACACATACAAGCATGCATGCACACAAGGTCCAACACTTAGGCACCAAAGAGCAACTTTTAAGCACACTTAAGAGAGGATAAACATGGATACATGGCATGCATAGAAAGCTCTGAAATCATATTAAAATGGTGCCAAACCAAGCCAACAAGACAAGCATAAGCATGCAATTAGAGGTCCAAAACTCAAGGCAAGCTAAGGAGGTATTGAACTACCCTTAGCAAAACCAAACATGGCATGAATTAAATGACCAAAAACAGAGTTTTAGCATATTAAAACAAAGCCAACAACACATCTAGGTGGCATCTAAATGGCTCAAATCCAAAAGCATGCATAGTTGCGAAAACATGGAGCGTACAACACAAGCTTTCAAGGCATCAAAGAGGCATCAAAGGCAAGCATACAAGCATGTCATGGGGACTGAAATGATTCCATAAGTGGTGCCAAACCACTAAAATAAATCAAGCAATGCATACTCAACACTTCACATACTTAAAACCTACAAGCTAACAAGTACAAAAGCTATGGCAAAACAACCAAAAACAACCAAAAAAGGAGCTATGCAATACATGTTATGGTTGACCAAAACAACCAAAAACAGACCTTAAACATGGCAAAACAAGTACAAAAGCTTCACAAAGCTAGGCCAAAAGCATGCTTGAACAAGGGTTAAAACCTAGATGCATGTTAAGGCTACAATATGGCATTACAAGACATGTATGCTAAACAAGCAAGGTGTGTCCAAACCAATTGAAAACAGAGCTATATTATGACATATTAAGCACAAAAATCAGTTAAGGCATGGCCAACATGAACCTAAACAATATGCTCTCTCAAGAGGCTAAAATGACCCTTTTCAAGGACAACAGGGAGAGAGGGTGGTCCTCTCCTTCCTAGGACCTCAAGGCACCATCCTCACCTCTGAAATCCCTCAAGATTTCAGTGGTGAGGAAGCCCAAACACAATGGTCCCAGAGCTCAACCAAAATGGCACAAAACAAAGGCCAAACAAGCCTTAAGAGGGGTCAAACGACCCCAAAGCTTGAAACACCCTTAAGAAACTATTTAAAGCAAGTAAAAACACAACTTTTATATGTTACACACTAAGCTCAAAAACAGATGCAAGATAGGTAAATAAGCTATGCAAAAATAGGGGAAAAAGGGACAAAAGTCTTACCCTTGTAGACCTCCTTCAAAAATGGTGGACCAGCTGGTTCTTTGAGCTCAAAACCAGCTCCAAGACTTCAAAACAACCCTCAAGGGCTTCAGCTCCAAGAGAAGGTGTGATGGTGAGTGTTTGTGTGTAAAACTAAGGCTAAATACACACACAAAACACAAAAGGAAGAGAGATATAGATATAGGATAGATACAAATCCTAACCTAAAACCAGAGCTCTCTAACAATGTTCTCTAAGTTGTCTAAAAACCCTGAACAAGAGAGAGGAGGCCTCCTCTTATAGACCTTCAATCTTGTAAGCTTACAAGACAAGCTAGCTAAGGAAGAAATCCCTCCATACACGTGTATGGAGGGGAGCCAAGTGCATGCCAGCTGCACAAAAATATCTGCAAAAGCAGATGCACAGTAGTCGGCCGGCCAAAAATGCAATTGACCAAAAAAAGATAATCGGTCGGCCATCTATAGTGCCGGCCGGCCAAACATTTGGCCGGTGGTAACAAAACACAGCCGGTGGCCTCTAGCCATGGCCGGTGGAGTGTGGGGATGGCTCATAAGCCATTCCCTGCCCCTCCAAGGCAAAGCACAAGTGTTTGGTGCAAAACCAGGGACAAAACAGTTGAGTCGAGAGATTCTGAGGCAAGGCGCGTAGCCGAGACCTCCGGGAACTCAAGACGAACACAAACATGGATGATCACCGAGTGTTCAAGCGGTGACGTCCAAGTCTTGAGGTCGGTCAAAAATGGGGTGTCTACACCATCAAGTTTAAATCGGATTATACTCCTCCAAAACCAATATACAATAACACCAAAGATTTCCAAAATAAAAAATAAAGGATTCAAATACACTTCCCAAATGTTTTAAAAGGGTACAAGTGATACATGAATCCAGGTTTCTTTTGTCTTGTTTAGATAGTCGTACAGTGTTTGTCCTTATTTCTCATTGAGTTTGAATGTTGGAGTGTCTTCGTTGTGTTTGGAATAGGTTGTTTGCTAGTTTGTTCAAACTATTGTTGTCTAGAATTTGGCCTCTTTGCTCAAGCGAAGATTTTTGTGCTCGAGCAATCTTTGTGAGCTCCTAGTAGGTTTGCAAGCCTGCAGACATACTGGGGAGGTAGTGTTCTTCACTCGAGTGAAACTTCTTACGCTCGATCGACGATTTTCTGTCTATTAAACATCTGGGAGTGTGTATTATGCGCCCGAGCAAAGCTTCTTGCGCTTGAGCGGAACAATTTATTATGTCTAGTCACTTGAGCAACAACTCTTGTGCTTGAGCGAGCTGTGCATATATCAATTCGTGAAAAAGGCCATTTTACATCACTTTTTATCTCTTTTTCTCTCTAAAACATTTCAAAACCCTAAGTTGAGACCCTCTCACTCTAAAACTTACTCTCTCTCTACAAATACACCAAGATCTACCCATTTCTCCATCCTACTCCCTTTGTTAAAAATGTAAAGCTCATCTAAAGCTTCGTTTTCATCCGAATATAGTTAGATTTCGATGTTGTTGAAGTGTCATCTCTTTTTCTCTCGCTTTCTAGCTTCGAGGTAGGGATTTTGTACACTATTTATGTTTTTTTAACTTAGTTATTTGTTTTTCATAAACAATATTGTGATTTTGGAAGATTTTGAACATGCCTAGGATTTTGGTTTGAAATCAGAATAGGGGTTTTCAAATGGTTGTATGGAAAATGGTTGTGAGAATGGAAATGACGTTGAGTTGTGAACAAATTGCTGATTTTGACCCTTAGGTTGGATTTTGGAAGAAAATGGAATTTGTCCTAAATGTCCCAAATATTTATTTTGTATAAATAAATGAAATTGATGATGGAAATGTGAAATTGGACAGATATTAATATGGATGATGGAGTTGGATATGTATTATCGCTTACATCTTAAATATTGAATGGTTTATTTGTATTGAAGATTTTATATCTGTTTAGAAATATCTGTTTAGAAATATCTGTTTTGGGTTATCGGTGGAGGATAGCTAAGATTGTTGTAGAAATTTCATGAGAATTTGGTGAATTGAAACTAATATATCATCCATGTGCATTAAACATTGTTGCTCATTTAATACATTGCAAATGTATATGAATTTGAGAAAAATGAGTGAATGTTGGAAAGAGGTGTATATCACCAAATTAAGTTGGCTTGTGTGTCCAGGGCGAAAGTCCTGAAAAATGCGCATATACATGGATGTCGATTCCTGCGGACGAAATATATATAAAATGGCAATAGTAGTTCTTGTGTAGACTATGTTTACATGGATGTTGTTTGACGGTTTCCCGCGAACGAAATATCTGTGAAATGTTAAATTGGTTGAGATTTTCCCCTTGTTTTCTATTGTAAAAGGCATGATTTGAGAATTGAGATATAATCTGAGCATGGCATGATTTTTGAAAAAAAAAAAATGTAAATCGTTTTGACATAGGAATTGCATATGCATTCCACCCTTATATCTTTATTGTGATTCATATATTGTGTTAGATTATTTCTACTGGGCTTTGGCTCACCCTATATGAAAAATCATTTCCAGGTATTGGTAACATGTCTCCGCCAAGGCAGTAGCTTAGGAGGATTTAAGCGAAGGCTTCATTTTTGTTTACTTGTTATTATTTTGTACAAGCCTAGGGCTTTATATGTATTGGACTTAAATCCATTTTGATGTAACCAAGTATAGTCTTGGAATACTGTAGCCTTCAGGGCATTTCAATTATCTGTTTAATTTCTATTTCACATAGTTGTTATTGTTGACACATGCTATAGATTTAGAGTTAGTACTTATGAGTGTATATCCCCATGTGTCATCCTTTTGTACATTTGAATCCTATGTAATAGAAGGATTTTATACTCTGATTTATATTGTTATTTACTTGTTGTCATAGATGGTTATTGTATTTGTTTTGGGGTGTTACAAGGGTCGATCCTAAGAACTGGAGGTGTTGACCCTATATTTCAGTATGTAACCCAAGACAGAGCAGCGATGGAAGGGTCGACCCCACCAAGACTGGTGTCGACCCCAAAGGCCAATAACAGGGAAAGTGTCGACCAAGACTGGAGTCGACTCCAAATTTTAGTAGCTACACCAAGGGCACAACAACAAGGTGGTGTCGACACCACCAAGATTGGTGTCGACCCTCGGAGCAGAACAAAACAAAGAAAAGAGGGCAGTGTCAACACCACCAAGGATGGTGTTGACCCTCAAGCCATAATCCAACAAGAGAAAAAGGAAGGACGACCACTACCGATATGGTTTCCTGAATTTGAAAGCAATAAATGGGTCGGGTCTAAGCCCGGATCGCTATAAGTCAATAGAAGGAGTGGTACTCTACATAGTACTCCCATGTGGCATTATTCACGTGGTACTCTAATGAATGACGTAATGAAAAATTTTAATGTTAGTACAAGACAATTGATCACCTACATAAAACCTATTTCAATAATTCAAATTATAAATCTTGTTGTTCTTGTTAAGTATATCATCTATGTATGAAAATGATTCATTAGATATTGATAACCACATAATTAGATATAAGATAAATGTAATTAAATCATGTGATCATGTATTCTCAATTAGGTTTGGCTTCTCTCAAATTCAAATCTAAACTTGGCTATCGCCACGAGTCCATTTTTGATGATCAGTAAAAGTTCAATATGTAGGGTCCTATTTGTGTATTATCCATTAAAAAAATTAAATTAAATTAAATTAACCTGAGAATCATAAGTTTTTCATTTTATTATTCTTACCTCCAAAAATGATGATAAATGTGTGTTTTTTTTTTAAATATATATTTTTTTAAAAGAAACGCATTAAAATAAAAATATTATGCGTTTCACCATTGGAGCTGGTCTAATATGGACATATATAAAATTTTCTTCCAGGTTTAGGGAGCATCAACAATAAAATACGATGGGGTGGAAGTTCAGATATTCTTGTAAAGAAGCTAATTTTTTCTGGTCAAACAAACAACACAGGTGAACATAAAAGAGCAAAAGAATCTAATATATGTTTATGTATTCAATTTCAAGCTTACAACTGTACTTAAAATCCACAACAATAACTCACCAAGAATCATGTTAACTCGAAAATGTAAAATGTTCTAAAATTTAAATACCAAGACCAAACTCAGAGAACCATAACTCACAAACCAATGGAATAAAGAAGCTAAAATAAAGAACCATAACCCACAGACCAAACACAGGTGAACTTAATTTTTTCTTATAAAGGCGGCCTCTCTCTCTTTGCCGTTCACACTCACTTCAGACGCAGATGATTATCCACCTCCTTCATACTATCAATTGATAAGGAATCAAGAATACCAACTAGTTTGTTGATTACACTTTTTTTTTTACAGTTGGACTCATTTGGAGGGGAAAAAAAAAATTCAGCCTTTTCGGTCGATTGGCCGGTCGTCCAGTTGGCGTCCCTACCTTTTGATGCAAGACCGTTGGAGTATCTTGTATCAGATTGAGGAAATCGCCTATTTTCTCCTCAGATTTGATGAAAAAAAATAGTTCACCATTGGAGATGTTCTAAGATGGTATGCAAGGAAAGGCTTGATTAGTGCATCCTGGTAGAGCTGCAAATGAATCGAGCTGTTCATGAATAAATTCGAGCTCGGCTCATTAAGGCTCGTTCGAACTCAGTTCACTTACTAAATAAACGAGTTCGAGCTTAAATTTTAAGCTTGTATAATATACGAGCCGAGCTTGAGCTTAATAATGCTAGAATCGATTAGGCTCGCGAGCTTAAATAAATATATATATATATATATATATTTATTTAAGCTCGCGAGCCTAATCGATTCTAGCATTATTAAGCTCAAGCTCGGCTCGTATATTATACAAGCTTAAAATTTAAGCTCGAACTCGTTTATTTAGTAAGTGAACTGAGTTCGAACGAGCCTTAATGAGCCGAGCTCGAATTTATTCATGAACAGCTCGATTCATTTGCAGCTCTACCAGGATGCACTAATCAAGCCTTTCCTTGCATACCATCTTAGAACATCTCCAATGGTGAACTATTTTTTTTCATCAAATCTGAGGAGAAAATAGGCGATTTCCTCAATCTGATACAAGATACTCCAACGGTCTTGCATCAAAAGGTAGGGACGCCAACTGGACGACCGGCCAATCGACCGAAAAGGCTGAATTTTTTTTTGCCCCTCCAAATGAGTCCAACTGTAAAAAAAAAAGTGTAATCAACAAACTAGTTGGTATTCTTGATTCCTTATCAATTGTTAGTATGAAGGAGGTGGATAATCATCTGCGTCTGAAGTGAGTGTGAACGGCAAAGAGAGAGAGGCCGCCTTTATAAGAAAAAATTAAGTTCACCTGTGTTTGGTCTGTGGGTTATGGTTCTTTATTTTAGCTTCTTTATTCCATTGGTTTGTGAGTTATGGTTCTCTGAGTTTGGTCTTTGGTATTTAAATTTTAGAACATTTTACATTTTCGAGTTAACATGATTCTTGGTGAGTTATTGTTGTGGATTTTAAGTACAGTTGTAAGCTTGAAATTGAATACATAAACATATATTAGATTCTTTTGCTCTTTTATGTTCACCTGTGTTGTTTGTTTGACCAGAAAAAATTAGCTTCTTTACAAGAATATCTGAACTTCCACCCCATCGTATTTTATTGTTGATGCTCCCTAAACCTGGAAGAAAATTTTATATATGTCCATATTAGACCAGCTCCAATGGTGAAACCTTTAACCGAGGCAATGAAGATACTCCATAGCTTATCGTAGTCCTTCAGGGGAACAGAATCGAAGTTAAGTAGAAAAATCATGGTGGAGGTTTCTGAAAGTGAAGAGAGAAAGACAGAGAGAGTGGGGGATTGAAAGGAAGAAGAGAGTGTGGGAATGAGACGTTAGTCCGGAAAATCGGTTGTCCGGTGGGATCACCTCCAACGAAAACATACTTTTGGTGAAACTTGATCCAATTTCACAATTTGATAAAAATTTTGTCCATTCTCAATTTAATATCATTTTGATGAAATCGTTACAAATAAAAAAATTATTTTTTTTACCATATTCAAATTTAATGATGATTCTACTTCACTATTAGAGATATCTTACAAATCATATGGTCGGTATTTGAGCCTCCAATCAATGGACGGAATGTAGGGTGCACCCATGTGCGTCCAGTCTCATCGTACTTACTCGCACGTGAAAATCACCACTCTTACTCGCATGTGAAAATCACCACTCATTCTCTCTCTCACTTTTTCTCTTTCTCTCTCTTTCCACTTACCTTCCACTTCAACCAGACAAACAAACATGTAAACATGCCCACCACAACAATTATTCGGATCACAAGATCATATCTAAACGTCTTCTGATCCAGAAACAAGCTGAGCTCTGACCTCTCTAATGGCGAAAAAACAAAAATATTTCTTGGTCTTCTTCGTTATTATCTCAACAAACCCAGTTCTGTCTCAGTTGGATGAGTTTGTTTATCAAGGGTTTAAGACACTTGCCAAGAACAACCTAACCCTAACCGATGCTGCAGAAATTGAGAAGAATGGCGTCCTCAAGCTGACCAACGACTCTAAAGGGTTGATCGGTCACGCGTTCTACCCAACTCCTATCAAGTTCAAGAACTCCACAACCAGAGGAACTGTTTTCTCTTTCTCTACCGCCTTTGCTTTCGCTATCATTCCAAAATTCACAGGCACTGGTGGCCATGGTTTGGCTTTTACCATCTCACCCACAAATGATTTTCACGGAGCACTTTCGGGTCGGTACTTGGGTCTTTTCAATGAGACCAACAATGGCAAGTTCTCTAACCATTTGTTTGCTGTCGAATTCGACACCGTACAAGACAGTGACTACAAAGACATCAGTGACAATCATGTTGGTATCGACATCAATGGCTTAACATCGAATGCGTCTGTTAATGTTAGCTGCTTTGTCCAAGGCAATTCTGCCCCAAAAGAATTAAATCTCAAGAGTGGGAAAACAATTCAGGCTTGGATCGACTACGACTCCACCAGAAAAGAAGTGAATGTCACGCTTTCACTCTCTTCAACAAAACCCAAATCTCCAATTTTGTCATATCCGATCAATCTCACTCGGATTTTCGAAGACTACGACTACGACGCCATGTACGTGGGCTTCTCTGCTTCTACAGGGCAGCTTGCAAGCTATCATTACATACAAGGGTGGAGCTTCAAGATCAATGGACAAGCTCAGTCTCTCAATTTATCTTCACTTCCTTCTATTTGGGACAAGAACAACAACAAGGCCTTCATCACTGGGGTTTCTGTATCTACTGCTGCTGTCATTGTATGTGCAATTGGAATCGCGTTTTATCTCATCATAAAGATCAAGAACGCGGACATAGTTGAAGATTGGGAGGTCAATATCGGCCCACATCGATTCTCCTACAGAGAGCTCAAGAAAGCGACGAGTGGGTTCAGAGACAGATCGCTACTTGGGTTTGGGGGATTTGGCCGAGTTTATCAAGGGACACTGCCAGATTCAAAAATCCAAGTCGCGGTTAAGAGGATATCGCACGAATCGAAACAGGGATTGCGTGAATTCTCGTCGGAGATTGCTAGTATTGGGCGGCTTCGACACCGGAACTTGGTCCAGTTGCTGGGATGGTGCCGAAGGGGAGGCGATCTGTTGCTTGTCTATGATTTCATGCCCAATGGAAGCTTAGATAAGTACCTTTTTGATGAACCCAAAACGATTTTGAGTTGGGAGCAGAGGTTGAAGATCATAAAAGGGGTAGCCTCTGGGTTGCTATACTTGCACGAAGGATGGGAAGAGACAGTGATTCACAGAGACATTAAAGCAGGGAATGTACTGCTAGATTCAGAATTGAATGCCAGGGTCGGAGATTTTGGGCTAGCGAAGCTGTGCAAGCACGGGTCGAACCCAAGCACAACCAAAGTGGTGGGGACACTGGGGTACCTTGCGCCGGAGCTGACGAGGACGGGTAAGCCTACGACGAGCTCCGATGTGTTCGCGTTCGGAGCTTTGTTGCTAGAAGTTGTGTGTGGAAGGAGACCAATTGAGGTTAAGGCTTTGCCAGAGGAGCTTGTTTTGGTGGATTGGGTTTGGGATAGGTGGAAGGAGGGGGATCTTCTTGAGGTTGTTGACTCCAGATTGGGAGGTGAGTATGATGAGAGTGAGGTGGTGGTGGTGCTCAAGCTTGGGTTGATGTGTTCAAACAATTTGCCGGCGAAGAGACCCACTATGAGGCAGGTGGTGAGGTATCTAGAAGGGGAGGTGTCGCTGCCGGAGGTGCTGACACCGCCCGATGAATATGATGGGAAGAAGGGCGGCGGTGGCACTAGTAGCAATGGTGGTGGTGGTGGTGGTGGTGTTGAGATTGAGGATTTCGTGCATTCATACCCTTCGTCGCCCTACTTTGAGAAGACGAGCTTGTGTTCATCGGATGGTAATGGTCATGACCATGGTGATGTTGATGTTGATATTGAAGCTGGCCCTCCTTCTCCTCTGTCTTTCGCCGCTGGAAGGGACGGCAGATAGCCATTGCAGAGAGACAGAATTTAAGGCTTTGTTTGACCATCATTTTATTTTCCCAATTGTGTCGCGGAACAAACGTGTGGGTCATGTTACGTTAATTGTATAATGTTCTGTATATATATTTTTTATATATATAAAATAATTATATCATATAGTATTTTAGCCCTCTTTAGTTCGTTATATAATTCTGGTTTGTTTCATGAATATTTTTTCCTCATAGATTAGTTGAATTTATTATTAAGAAATTTACTATCCGCACTCTCTACTATAGTTTGGTTTGAAAACAGATTATTTTAATAATTTTTTAATTATTTTTTAAAAAATATACAAAAAAATAGAAAACGTACATTATAACATGTGAAGTGAGTTGACTAAAATGTTAGTTTCTAAACAAGGTCTAAATGTACTCTTAACTTATATTAATTTTTTTTAGTTGTGACTAATTTTTTTTCCATTAATTAAATTATGAATTTTTTTTTAATCAGTACTTATCAGATTTTTTAAGGTTCGTTTGAGAAGTGAGTTGGTTTTTTCGTTTTTTTATTATTTTAGCCAGAGGTTAAAAAGCCTCGTTTGAAATGAGTTTTTTTTTTTTTGATTTTTTTGACTTTTTGTGAGAGAAAAAATGTAATGATTGTGGGTTTGATGTGATATTTTATCTTATTAAGCTAAACAGTTTATTTTATTTTTCTGTAACTAAAATAGCCCCAAATTCAACCCAACATATCTTCCCAAACAGGGGCTTATTATGTTTCATATTATTTGGTTATAACTTTTGTTATTTTTTTATTATAATTTAAAAAGTATAAAATTATATCATTTTTTTTTTATTTATAAGATGCATACGGTATACCCTTCGGGGGCAGGTTGTGAGAATCCGCATTTAATTATTCTTAGAAGAAAATAAATAAATTAATTAATTAATTTTATCCAAAGTCTATCTAAAATATATATATATATATATATATAGATATATAGATGTTAGTGTATAAGTTAATTCTAATTTAGTCACCAATGAAAATATTGTTAAAAATAATAATTTTGTATATATTCAATATTTGTTATTTGTTATTTGTAATTATTTTTGATAAATATTCAACTTAATAATTATTCTTATTAAATACCTTAATTAAAAATCTTAATTAATTAATTTTAAGAAACTATACAAATACATGATTATATAAATTTATCATCTTATTAAAAAAAAAGGGTGAGGTGGCCGGTGGGCGTTTAGTCACCCTTGTCTACTTGCTTGGTAGGCTAATAAGCTGTAATGAAAACAAGTAGATTTTGGAAGAATTGTGATGAGGAGAAAGCTTAGGTTGTATATTGGATACGCTCAGCATGTATATAGGTGCATGAAAAACGCTCCTACCCGCATTAGGGGTGACCCCAGGATCCCAATATGGGTGTAATTTTGGCTCGGTCTGATCCGGTTCATTCGAATTCAGATCGGGTCGGGTTCATGTCGGGCTTTGCGGGCACTCGTCAAAAAAACCGGACCGGGTCGGACCGGTCCACGAGCCAGAAAAATTAGGCCTAGGGGTATTCGGCCTTTAGGCGGGCCAATGAGCTGAGCCCAGGGGCTTGGGCTTGGACCTGAGCTCGTGCTTTGGGCGGGCCTAAATAACTTTTTTTAATTTTTTTCCACCAAAATTTAATTATTTTCCATTAAAAAAAATGGGCATCGGGTGGGCCAGGCGGGCCGGGCTTTTGGGCTGGCCTTAAGCGGGCCAAGCGAGTTGGGCCGGGCTTCAAAACGATGGCCCAGGGCCTAGCCCAAGGCATCGGGCTGGGCTTGGGCTCGGGCCTTAATGGGCCGGGCCCACCTCGGGCTGCGGACGGGTTTCGAGCCGCCCGCGGGCCACGGGCCAAAATTAAACCCCTAGATCCCCATGAGTTGTAATTGGTCAGAAATTTATTTATTTATTTATTTATTTTATTTTTTATTTTTTTCCTTCTCTAATAACCAACCCTCACCTGTATGGGATAGTGAGAGTGGGAGGGAGTGGGGGTCTCTATCATATTTGATAGGTGCATGCAACTCTCTATTTTCTTAAACAAAAATAAGGAGTTGTTTGGGGTATGCGAAATAAGTGCACTTTTTTATCTTTTTAGATTAAAAAGTTGAGAAAAAAAAATATGGATGTTTGAGTTAACTTTTTGACTTTTTATGAAAAAATGTGTATTCAAAAATTGTATAAATAAGTGTGTAGGAAAAGATAGGGTAGAAGATCGTATGAATTGGTGGTGGAGTTAGCTGGTTGAGTAGATGAGAAAATATTGTTTCTTTCTCGAGCTTTGATTGGATGGTGTTATTTGGCCCGTGGGAGCCTACCACAAGTCCCATTTTTCTAATCGGAACCGTTCAATGTGTATAACTCGTCGAGTACTATATGCTTGTAAAAAATCACGTTGGTTGGATATTGATAGTTATCTGATCGTGTTAATTTTTTTTGTTAGCTGCTAACTATAATACAATCCATTATTATACAAAACTGATTTGATCATGTAGTTAGCGATATTCGATAGATGTGATTTTTTACAAGCATATAGTACTAGACGAGTTCGACATATTAAACGGTTCAGATTATCAAAATGGGACCCATGATGGGCCCTCACGGGCCCAGCTTTACCATCCAATTTAGTGAATATACACATGGATTTTTTTATATTTTTTTTTTGTTTCCTTTCACAGACTAGTTCATCACGTCAGTACTTAGATTGGGCCAAAAAGTTGATTTGTATTAATATTTGTATATTAATTTTTTAATATTTTTTTGGTGAATAGTGATAACTTTTTAACTTTTTTGATAACTTTTTGACTTTTTCTAAGGTTGTCAAACCAGTCCTAAGTAGGAGCCCCACCACCCCCAGTGAATGTTGATTGGTCTAATTTTTTATTTTTTCTCTTTGACCCTTACGTGTATGTAGGGGTGGTGGGGGTCACCCCCAAATAGGGGTCTGTATCAGTTTTGTTTCTTAAATCATCAAAGAGAGTGAAAGCTAAAAAAAAGGAAAAAAACTTTTTGACAGCAAAGTTAGAGTTGGGAGAGAAGAAGATGAGAAAAAGAAAGGTTAGAATCTCCCTTCCATTTTGTCACATCATTTCAAACTCATTGTAAGTAAGAAAATCTCCTCATTCTTTTATTTGTTTAAATTTCCATATTATATTCATATATTAAAGTGACTAAAATTTTTAGATAGAATTTGTTTCTATTGCATATAAATTTATAATATATATTGGGTTCGTTTGGGAAGTAGGTTGGTTTTTTGACTTTTTTATTTTTTTGGCTATTTTAGCTTGAGGCTTAAAAGCCTCGTTTGGGAAGGGCTTTTGGTTTTTTTGACTTTTTTGTGAGAGAAAGAATGTAATGATTATGGGTTGGATGTGATGTTTTGTCTTATTGGGCTAAAAAATCTATTTTGTTTTTTATGGCTATTTTAGCCAAAAAAAAAGCCCAACTTTTTTCTGCCCAAACAGAGCCAGATGTTTAAAAATTATTTATACATTATTAGTTTTAAAATCATGATATAATCTTGAATTTAGGCTTACATCTGTAATTTGTGATGTTAAATAGATGATTAGAGATTCTATTTGGTCTGATCATATAGTTCTTAAATCTGTCAAAATTTTGTACGAATTTTTAGATAATTTTATACTCAACATTTCAAGATGATTTCTTCTAAAATGTTCTTAATAATGATGTATAGTTCATCAACAAATTTTTTTAGCAATTATTCTAGCTTTGTACAAATTTATATGAAATTTTTATTAAATTTGAATTTTTAGATAGATTCTGCTTCATGTTTGGAAAATCACTAAAACTTCTATATTATACCAAATTTGGTATTTTCTCAGCGAAAAATGAAATTTGAGAAGTATAGTTTCATACTCAACTTTTAGATTAAGGATTTGATTTATAAATTTCAGTGTGAAATTATTTTAAGAAAATATGACGAATCTATATTATGTAATTTCTTGTAATTTTTTAGAATTACTTATTTTTGGGACATTCTTTCTAAACAATAACCATAATATATTTGTTGAACATTCCAGGGAATTACATGAATTTTAGATTTGTCTAAATAATTCAATTGTAATTTTAACCACAAAGATTGTGTTTTGAAAATTCTAGCCAGAATATTAAAGAATCAAGATTACTATTCAATTATTTATTAGAACTAAAAGTAAGTGTTGTGATAATCTATTTAATTTGATATTGTCAATTAATAGTTGATGCATATGCGTTGTTGTGATTTATTTTAGTATTTAACATTATTAGTTCACACTTTTGATTTAACTATTTACAATAATTTGTAAACATTGATGGATTATTGTAGAACATATGTGTTAATATTTTCTGTCGAAAAATGTATTAAAACAGTATAATATTGATTGTAATCTAATTTGTAATTATTATGAAAATTAATTAAAATTATCAATGAAGTGTACGAAATTAACGGTTAATATCGTTTTAAATAGTGTAAGAAATTAATGGTTGATGGTTAATACCGATTTTTCAAGGTGAACCCTGATTTTGACAATTTTTATATAATTTGTGTTGCAAAATCCTAAGATAGGACGAGACTTATTTGAACCCTTATTGGATTTGGTTTTGGAATAAGGGTAGATGTATAGGTGGCACATAGAGAGGTTCCGTACCTTTGGCAGACAGTTTTCTTAGGGCAGATCACGGATGCCACTGCTTGGTTATATAACTCTGAACGTGGGCATCCCTAGTAATTACGGTTGGTAACACTTGAATATTTGACAAATGGGGGATTTCAAATTAACCGTGGCCATGACTTAGTGATTGGTAAGTTAAATCTCTTTGGTGAGATTTCGAGTGTCACTTAATTTATTAAAATTGTTGAAATTATTTTAATGGTTGTAATTTATATTTGGAATTATATTGTTGTATCATATTTACAATCTCGTTATTTTTCTCTTAAAAAGAAAGTTTGGTTTGTATGTGTTTTCTTATTGTGTTGCAAAACTCATGTCATATGTTTTGTTGCCCTAACGTTTTATGTCAGATTTTGATGAGGAAATAATGGAAGCTGAATATGAAGTTGACGCTAACATAGAGCCTTGGTTGACTTGAAGCCATGACTAGAGCCGAATAAATTTTGTTATCTTATGTATTAGAATTTCGTTTGATATTGTATTTGGATAATTTAAAGTTTTTATTTAATGTTCTTTGAACCTTTGGTTATGTACAAGAGTTGGAATTTCCTATTAAGATGTCAAAATTTTAATTTATGAAGTCATTTTGTTTATTTAATTTCCGTTGATGTTTCAAAAATTTGGGATGTCATAATTTGGTATCAGAGCTTAAGGTTGAGAACTCCTTGAGACTTTGGGAATCCTTAGAGCCTACATTTTTGGTATAAATTACTTGTGGCTATATCTAGTGTTTTTCTCCCTACCATACGAAGCAAACCCTTTCGATTTGAAGGATGATATACTTACTAGAAGGAATTAGATAATTGGATGAAAATTTGGCTCCAACCCAAGGAAGAGTTTTAGGTTAGAATACCAAGGAATGGTGTGAAGATATTTAATCTCAATTGAAGCATAGAGTCACGAATTCAAGGAATAGGCTTATATGATTTATATTTTTCTTGCAAGTCACATGCTAGTCATGATAGCTATCTTAACTTAATCCTTAGTTGTATCCCTAGTTTGACATCATATCTTCGAATGTAAAATCATCACTACCTTATCGTAATTGAACCTATCCAATTTGGTAGAAGATAATCATTTGGCAATTTTTAAGCCTTGATTATCATATCTAGTATAATGTTTTGTTTATAAACCAGTTGCTTTCTTTCAATCTTTGCTGAGTGACAAATCTTGGGTGTTTAGTTTGAAACGCAGATAGCTAATGCAGTTTCAAGTCAAATATCTAGTTTGGTTACTACCTCCATAACTTTGACCCCATAAAAGTCTAAAACCATCATGTCATTTAATCCATTGTACCTTTTATTCAAGTTCCATTTGAATCCTTGTGTTAATTGATGCTATTGTTATAGCTACATAGTATTATTTTATCCTATCACTTTGCATTCCTTTATCTCTATTGCATGTGCACTATGCTTGGGCTTAAAGTCAAAGCAGTGCGAGGAAGTCATGAGTGTAGCATTACCATCATGTAGATTGATCTGAGTAGATTTCTTGTTTAAGTCATGTGATTTAAAAATCTTTGACCTGTAACCTAAAAGTCATTGAAATGTCAAACTTTAACATAATTCTAAAAGTAAATAATAAACTAGTTGTCAGTCCATCGAGTAATTATGAATTTGTATCATAAGGCAGTGACATCATACTTATGAAGCCCCTGAAAAATGTATTCTCTTTAAAAATCTTAATGTTTGAATTATTTTCTTAAAGTCCCTCAGTTTCTTGAATTATTTCGAATCTTGTCGGTTAGCAATTTTTTTTATCGAAACAGGAATATCCTAACTGAATTAGGTTCCTTAGCCTAATTTAATTTAATTCTATATAAGTAAGGTTCCAATACATGAGTTTAAATTCCAAGCCCTCACTCTTTATTTAAATTCAAGAATTACCTAAAAAACTAGTATATGTATCTTATATTATAGGTACCATCAATCAAATTGAGATCTATATATATATGCATTGGGAGATGTGTCCCTAGTACCTAAATTGAATAAAAAAATAGCCCCATCACCCTTCCCAATGGCCGGCCACCCTAGGAATATGTAAGGAGCCTATTTTCAAGAATTGTAATCATGGTATTCTAGAAACCCTAACACCTAGTACCCCTAAACCTAGGGTTTTGTTTCCAATGCTAGTTTCATTTCAACTAGGGTCCAACTAGATATTGCCTAATCCTATGATTAAGCTCCCTAATCACTCCTATTCCAGTAGACTCCAAGTAAATCCTAACTTTTCCATCCAATTCCAACTAGTGGGCCTTTATGTCTTTTTACACCAAAATTTGCCTATAAATACCACCACCTCCTAGCATGGCAAACACAAACGACACACTCACACACACATTCGGCCTAGAGGAGAGGAAGGAGAGCAAGAGAGAAGTCTTGAGAGGGAGAGGAAGGAAGAGGAGAGCCATCTTGTTCAACGCTTAGCAAGTAAGCCACAACACAACCTTCTCTTTCATTTTCCTTTTTCAAATACATGTTCTTAAGGGTTCTAAATAATGTTTTTAGATGTGTTAGTGATGAGTTACTTGTGTTAAAAATGATAAGAGTTGAGCCATGATTCTACCTCTCTTGTGTTTTCCCTCATTTCGGTACAAAACTATCTTTTTCATACCGATCTCTCAAACTTTCCAAAGGCACACCTTCAAACAAATTTTATGAGTTTAATATATGTTAGTTAACATGTTTTCATCAAAAAAGAAACAAAATTTTTCCCTTAGTGGATCCCTTTTCTCACAAATCTTCTTGTTTTGGGTATTGTGCCTTAAAATCTGTTTTCGTAGCCAACTTTCAAAAATTCTAGAAAAATGTAGAAAATTATTCTGGACCTATATTTTATTTCAAAATCTTCCTTAAGGAGTTAGCTTTCAACTAAAATTGGTTTCATTGAAAAACAGTGATCGGTTTGCAAGAAAATCAAATTTTCGTAACGGTCGACGAATCTGGACAGCGTTGGAGTGTTTTTTAAATAACTTAAAATCTAGAAAAGCTATCCCATTTCTGAAATATGTTCTGGAAACTAGATTAAATTCTCTACGAACCATAGGAAGGCCGAGTCCAGTGAAAAATCTAAAATAGCCCTTTTCATTCTAATCCTCGTGTGATATCAAATCTGGAAATTCTGTCGTGCATGGGTGTTTTATGCTCTTGTATTCATGAAAATATTTATTAGCTTATGAACATATCTTGGCATGATAGTGTACGTGTTATGGTTATGTTCTTTATCTCCTTCATCTTAATGATGCATGCTTATGTGGATATTATTATCTTGTTAAGTCTGTCTAACCTTGAATTAAAACATTTAACTCAACGGAAAACTTAATTGGGATGGTATTGGATTTTTCGATCACTTAAGTAATGACAAGATGATAATGTGTGATGTATGGATTGTTGGGATACGTTCCCTATTTGGAAGTTGAAGTCTTGCGCAAGTGGTTTTCGGAACCCTTGAACGGAGCAGTTGTATTCGGACCCTAGGTGGTTTGGTGTGAGGAGGGATTTGGGCAAGGCCCATTATTACCGTCTCTTTTGAGGCCCTGCGGTTGGCGCTACGCGGTATATAATCGTTGGTAGGCATCCGAGGTTAGTTCTGCAATAAAGCAGCAAAAGAAGGGGCATACCAAATAATCTGCGTCCGATTCTTGTGGTTAGGAGGACGAAATCTCTTTGGGAGATTTCTAGTTTACTAACACCTAACTTATAACCCTTTATTTATTTAGTTGAGCATCATGCTTTACTACTTGATGTTATACTTGTAATTGTGTTTTGGACTGGGAAAAAGAGACGGGGTGTGTGTGTGTTTACTGGGCATTCAAAGCTCACGGCGTATCATGCCAAGTGCCGAAGAGGAGCTTATAGCTGGAGACGACGAGCCTGAAACCTTCAAAGACTTTTGACTATCTTAGGAAAGTTAGAAATTCCTTTTGATACTTTGTAAGACTCATGTGAAGATTAAATTTTCTTTTGGGATGTAATGTA
>NW_021025149.1:1297033-1319445 GCF_004153795.1 Camellia sinensis
GAATGTGTCCCTAGTACCTAAATTGAATAAAAAAATTGCCCCATCACCCTTTCCAATGGCCGGCCACCCTAGGAATATGTGAGGAGCCTATTTTCAAGAATTGTAATCATGGTATTCTAGAAACCCTAACACCTAGTACCCCTAAACCTAGGGTTTTGTTTCCAATGCTAGTTTCATTTCAACTAGGGTCCAACTAGATATTGCCTAATCCTATGATTAAGCTCCCTAATCACTCCTATTCCAGTAGACTCCAAGTAAATCCTAACTTTTCCATCCAATTCCAACTAGTGGGCCTTTATGTCTTTTTACACCAAAATTTGCCTATAAATACCACCACCTCCTAGCATGGAAAACACAAACGACACACTCACACACACATTCGGCCTAGAGGAGAGGAAGGAGAGCAAGAGAGAAGTCTTGAGAGGGAGAGGAAGGAAGAGGAGAGCCATTTTGTTCAAAGCTTAGCAAGTAAGCCACAACACAACCTTCTCTTTCATTTTCCTTTTTCAAATACATGTTCTTAAGGGTTCTAAATAATGTTTTCAGATGTGTTATTGATGAGTTACTTGTGTTAAAAATGATAAGAGTTGAGCCATGATTCTACCTCTCTTGTGTTTTCCCTCATTTCGGTACAAAACTATCTTTTTCATACCGATCTCTCAAACTTTCCAAAGGCACACCTTCAAGCAAATTTTCTGAGTTTAATATATGTTAGTTAGCATGTTTTCATCAAAAAAGAAACAAATTTTTTTTCTTAGTGGACCCCTTTTCTCACAAATCTTCTTGTTTTGGGTATTGTGCCTTAAAATCTGTTTTCGTAGCCAACTTTCAAAAATTCTAGAAAAATGTAGAAAATTATTCTGGACCTATATTTTATTTCAAAATCTTCCTTAAGGAGTTATCTTTCAACTAAAATTGGTTTCATTGAAAAACAGTGATCGGTTTGCAAGAAAATCAAATTTTCGTAACCGTCGACGAATCTGGACAGCGTTGGAGTGTTTTCTAAATAACTTAAAATCTAGAAAAGCTATCCCATTTCCGAAATATGTTCTGGGAACTAGATTAAATTCTCTACGAACCATAGGAAGGCCAAGTCCGATGAAAAATCTAAAATAGCCCTTTTCATTCTAATCCTCATGTGATATCAAATTTGGAAATTCTGTCATGCATGGGTGTTTTATGCTCTTGTATTCATGAAAATATTTATTAGCTTATGATCATATCTTGGCATGATAGTGTACGTGTTATGGTTATGTTCTTTATCTCCTTCATCTTAATGATGCATGCTTATGTGGATATTATTATCTTGTTAAGTCGGTCTAACCTTGAATTAAAACATTTAACTCAACGGAAAACTTAATTGGGATGGTATTGGATTTTTCGATCACTTAAGTAATGAAAAGATGATAATGTGTGATGTATGGATTGTTGGGATACGTTCCCTATTTGGAAGTTGAAGTCTTGCGCAAGTGGTTTTTGGAACTCTTGAACGGAGCGGTTGTATTCGGACCCTAGGTGGTTTGGTGTGAGGAGGGATTTGGGCAAGGCCCATTATTACCGTCTCTTTTGAGGCCCTGCGGTTGGCACTACGCGGTACATAACCGTTGGTAGGCATCCGAGGTTAGTTCTGCAACAAAGCAGCAAAAGAGGGGGCATACCGAATAATCTGCTTCCGATTCTTGTGGTTGTGAGGACAAAATCTCTTTGGGGGATTTCTAGTTTACTAACATCTAACTTGTAACCCTTTATTTATTTAGTTGAGTATCATGCTTTACTACTTGATGTTATATTTGTGATTGTGTATTGGACTGGGGAAAAAGGGGTGGGGTGTGTGTGTGTTTACTGGGCATTCAAAACTCACGGCGTATCATGCCAGGTGCCGAAGAGGAGTTTATAGCTGGAGACGACAAGCTTGAAACCTTCAAAGACTTTTGACTATCTTAGGAAAGTTAGAAATTCCTTTTGATACTTTGTAAGACTCATGTGAAGATTAAATTTTCTTTTGGGATGTAATGTAATGGAGCAAGCTTTTGAAAATTAGAGTATTCGTGGTTGTTATGTACTTATGATCTATATATTTGTATACACCTTATCGTTGCTTATGAGACCTTGTGTCAATACCTGGTAAGATCTTTCAAAAGGGTAGTGCGCTGCCTAAGAAAGCCGGACATAGAAGGGAGGCTAATTTGACTCCTCCGACGATCTGGGATCTTACTTGGTTATTGACCATAGGACTCATTAGTGACTCTCCCTTGACTGCAACCAATAGTGTAGAATCAGGGCGTCACAATACTCATCTAATGGTACGCATTTCCAATTTAAGGGGGATAGACAAGATTATTTATTCTCGACATGTCATAAATAAGAGAGGAATGAGCAACTAGCTAGATGGTTGGTCAATTCAACTTAATATGATGAAAATCGAAAGGATTTGGGATTTCCTCTCGTGATGTGCAAATATGCAGATGTTTTTCTTCACAAACTATTGGAATTACTTTCAAAACATGAGTTTGATTTTATAATTGAACTGAAACCTAGGATGTCACCAATATCCATGGCACCACATTGTATGGTGCTAGCAAAACTTTGACAATTGAAGGCACAATTGCAAGAATTATTGGACAAAAAAATAATTTAAAAAAAAAAATGTATCCACGATTTTGGAGTTAGTGGCTGTAGTCTATGCACTTAAGACTTGGAGACACTATCTTTATGACAAAAAGTTTGAAAATCTTTATCGACCAAAAAAAAATAAATAAATAAAATGAAGTATTTGTTCACGTAAAGGGATTTGAACATGAGGCATAGACATTGGATGGAATATCTTGAAGATTATCAATCCACTAGATGACACACTAAGTTGAAAGACGAGAGAAATCATCGCCATAATAGCAATTAAAGAATGGGAAATGATGAGTAAAATGAATGAGTTTAGGTTACAACTAGGAACTCAAAATGGAAAAGCTAGTTGGTTAGCAATAGTCGCAACACCCTAACTTCTTACCAAAGTGCTAGAAACCCAAAGATTTGATCAAAAGACCGACTTCATTAAGGCACCATTAATGTCAGAAGAACCCTTACCTGATTGGGCTCTCCATTTAGATAGTAGTTTGAGGTATCTAGGTCGAATTTTTGTGCCAAACATCGAACAATTTAGAATAAAAAATGAAAAATAAAAAAAAATTAAAGAGTTTCACCATTCAGTTTTTGTGGTTCATTTGAGAGAGGGGGGGAGGGAATAATATGTACCGAGATCTCAAGCAGCAGTGGAGTGGAATGAAGAGGGATGTTGCTCAATTCGTATCTAAGTGCTTAACATGTTAGCAAGTGAAGATAGAACATCAGAAGCTAACAGAGAAGCTCCAGCCTTTGCTAATACCTGAATAGAAATGGGAATACATAACAATGGATTTTGTAATGGGATTGCCCCGGTCGTCGCAAGGCCATGATGCCATTTGGGTTGTGGTTGATTGATTAACTAAGAAGGCACATTTCCTACCAATAGGACCAATAGAGACACTTGAATCACTAAGTCGATTATTGGAAAAATTGTGTTTTAGTACAGTCTTTCACTCTCAAGTTGACGGTCAATATGAAAGAATAATTTAGATTTTGGAAGACATGATTCGAGCTTGTGTGATGGGTTTTAAGGGTAATTGGGAGAAACATTTACCAGTTTTCAAATTAGCTTGCAACAATAGTTTTTAAGCAAGTATGGGTATAGCACCTTACAAAGCATTGTACAGATGACTATGACGATCACCGATCTATTGGATAGAAGTAGGACAAGCTACCCTAAACTGCATAGAATGTGAAATTAATTAGATAAAGAATTGAAATCACCTAGAGTAGGTAAAAAAAAATTATGTGAATCAGAGGAGAAGACAATTGACATTTAAAGTTGGAGATCATGTGTTCCAAAAGATCCAACCTCATCGAGGAATTGTTCATTTCAGAAAGAAGGGAAAGCTATCACCTCGCTTTATTGGACCTTTGAAATTTTGAGTAGAATAGGAGAAGTGGCGTATCGTTTGGCTTTACCATCTCAACTGGTTAGGGTACATAATGTTTTTTACATCTCTATGCTACGGAAATGCAAGTTGCACCCTTCTGACATCATCAACTAGGAATAAATTAATCTTAATGAAGATGTGATATTCAAGGAAAAACATGTCAAAATTCTATATCGTTGTGAATTTACGAGGTAAACTATACCATTGGTTCAAGTTCTCTAGCAACATCATGGGATAGAACAGTCAACGTATGAACGAGAAGATATGATACACGTGAACTATCCTTAACTTTGCAAATCTAATATGTATTAATTTTGAGGACGAATTTTTTTTTTTAAGATGAATAGTTTGTGAGAATCCGTATTTAATTATTCTTAAAAATGCATTATAAGACGTGAATAATAAATTAATTTTATCTAAAGACTATTTAATAAATAAATTAGTGTATAAATTAGTTTTTAAACCATTCCAATTTAGTCACTAACAAAATATTATTAAAAATAATAATTTTGTGGGTATTCAATATTTATCGTTTGTAATTATTTTTTGATAAGGATTCAACTTAATAATTATCTTTGCTAAATATCTTAGTTCAAAACCTTAATTAATTGATTTTAAGAAATCTACACAAATACACAATTATATAAATTCATTATCTAATTATATATATATATATATAAAGGTGATGTGGCCGGTGGGGGCTTAGTCACCCCACCACTTGTCTCTTTGCATGGTAGGCTATAAAAAGGCTATAATGAAAACAGGTAGATTTTGGAAGATTTGTGATGATGAGAGAGAGCGCGCTTAGGTTGTGAATTGGATATGCTAAGCTTATATATAGGTGATGTTAAAGAGAGAGTGCGCTTAGGTTGTGAATTGGATATGCTGAGCTTGTATATATGTGATGTTAAAGTAGATGATTGGAGATTCTATTTGGTTTGATGGCACTACAAAAATTTCAATTTTTTGCGACGACACTCCTAATGCCGTCTCAAAAAACGTTTAGCGACGGTAAATGACTTTTAGGGACGACAAAAGGGTGTCACAACAGAGGGCGTTGCTAAAACGTTTTAGCAACAACATAACGCCGTCGTCTTTTTTTTTTTAGATGACAAATGTTCCCTTTTGCGACAGCATTTTACTATCACCTATAATATGTAAACAAATTGAGATCTTTTATGATGACAACATTGTACCGTCGCTAAAATTTTTATTTGAGATAGCAAAAAAATGCTATCGGGAATTTTTTTTTTTTGCGACGGCATGACCTTTGTTGCCAATTTCTTTTGCAACGACATTGCCTATGTCGCAAATTTTTTTTTTTCATTTTAGTTCTAATGTTTTTTGCGCCGGTGTGGTGCTGTCGCCAAAGAAAAAAAGAAGCTGTATTAAATGAAAAAAATTGAAAAAGAAACCAATAATTGCATAAAAGTATAAAAATTACTGCATCAAAATAACAATTTCTCCATAATAAAAATATTTTTGCATTCATAACTACATATCAGCAAAATTACCCCACTACATAATGTTTCATAATACATATATAATGTTTAAATACATAATGTTGTTCACAATTCAAAATAACATAAATAAATAAAAAAGGTTTTCCCCGTCATTCTCCATGGATAACAAAAACAAAAGTTAGTCACATTCTTCATGGACATGCATTTGTGGCTCGCCTTTTTCTGCACCCCCGCCTTTCGGAAAGGGTTTGAAAAGAAGGCCTCACAGTTCGGACTCTACCTGTGGTTCTGAATCTAATCTCACAAAGTGCAATGTGAAACTGATAATCACCAAAGAGTCTAAATCTGGCAAACCTTTTTGGAAAATCGATTTTCAATCAAATAATGCCAAAATTGGACTGCTTTGCCAGATACAGAGTTGCCACCTAAATATTTTATTTTTGGAGAAATTTAGGAAACCCTGACTCGTGCCAAAAGCCACGTGTCCGTCATCACCAAAGTTGCCTTGGCTCGGGAACTTAGATATAAGAGGGAAAGGTCCTAAAATGAGCACCCCCACTCGTCCGATCAAAGATCGGTCTCTACTAATCATGATATGATGTTTTATAAACATTATGCGTTCTTATTCCGGTTATTAGCTACCTTTACTATGTGATACGCACAAGCAAATATAGACTAAAATTGTAAGAATTGGAATAACTCAATTCATGTTTGCTTGCGGAAATGATTTGAATTTGCCACCCTCAAGTGGGCTTAAAGATGCGGATTTGCCACTAAACATAGTGGGCTTAGAACATGATTTTTCCACAACAAAGTGGGCTTTAAAACTCACATTTGTTGAATTGTTCCAATTCAAACAACAAGCCTTCATCCACAGGCATTCATGCAATTTAGCAATTAAGCACATAGCCTCATGGTAAGCATGCGAATCATGGCAATATGGCAATCATACTCCTGCAAGTATGCTAAAACATAAAGACTTACTGAGTACTCCGAGTCAAAACAAAAACTAGTTAGAAAAATGCATGATCCTAACTATGTTAAGATACCTAATGCAAATAGGCTTGGCTACTAATACGGCATATGGATCAATTTGAACAACATGCGATTAAACACGTATTCAAAGAAGTGTATTGAAATTTCAATGCAGTTTGAATGATGCGCTGAGCCTCGGTGCATGTAAGACAAATGAATGGATGCAAACATGCAAGCATAAGGTACGCTAATTGAAAATTTCCCTAATCTAACCATCAAAAGCAATTAAATAAAAGGGATAAAGACGCGGGGTTGGAAGATATGCACACACACACGCACGTACACTTATTACAACATTATGCCCTCGCGATGGAGGGTCTGAATGAATAAGAGCTAAGCTAATCTAAGCTAAGCTAATTAAACTAATCTAATTTAAACAAATTAGACTAATTATTACAAAACAAAATAAAGAAATAGCTAAGCTAAGCTACTTAATTATTACAACAATCAATGCAAATTAACTAAGTAATTTACATATTAAACTATGCTGCTACTACTCTGCTTCGGGAAGTAGAAGATGCATGCACGTGGTTCTCGCCCCGAAAAGCCCTCCGTTTTGCTCTTAAGAGGCTCTGTTTGCAGGGTTGAACACACTACAAAATCCTTCTGCTCCGCCTTACCAATTCTTTACTGAGGATTACACCAATGACTTGCTGGCCATAGGAGGTTGCTGCCGGCCGCTTGCCGGCCAAAAAGGTGTGCTGTGGGCCAAAAATGAGGCACTGCCGGCTACTGATGCTCTGAGTCATCACACTACAGCAAAGCACAAATAGAGCAAAATGAAGGTTTTTCTAGAGGTTTATTTGTACTGTGCCCCTCCTTATCATCTCAAAACCTCAAAGGAGTGGCACACTTGGATCCAAAACCACCAACCAAACATTTTAAATGCATGATGGCCAAGGAACCAAGGAGTACAATTTCATTGTATGCAAAAAAAAAAAAATAAAAAAAAAAAAAAAAAAAAGAGGGACTCAAGGCCATCACCTTATCATGTGTGATCAAAGGCAATGGAGACCAAGGAGATTGGCTCATGTCATCACTTTGAGTATGAAATGTTCCAATCTTCCTTGTGTTCAATATAACGTCCGATTGAACACATGCAATGCAACACAACACATTATGCTTATCTTGCTCAAGTTTTACTTATCGCTTTTGTTTATTCATTTTAGTTAACGATCCATTCTTTAACCAGTTAATTCCAAGGTGAGTGTCCTCTAATGAGAGAAGTGTCAGCCAAGGGATGACTTAAGGCAAGAGGGAGGTCATGCCTTTGTTTAGTAGAAATCCCCAAAAGATGATTAAAACCATTAAGCACAAATCTCAATCTCAAGCTTAAACACAACCCGAAGGTTAACCAACCCTCAAAGAAAATGAAAGAGTGATGAAACGAGGGAGGTTGCAGAGATTGTATGTGCTAAAATTAGGATGCAAAAAGCACTAAAACATGCTTTCAACTCACAAGAATGATGATCAAAGCATTAAAACATCAAACTAATGAAGGAAATTGCACTACAACCATGCAAGGCAAAGCTCAAGGGACTTAACCAGCTGTAGACACCCCATTTTTGACCGACCTTAAGACTCAGATGTCATCGATTGAGCGCTCGGTGATAGTGCATGTTGTGCTCGTTTTGAGTTTTTGGAGTTTTTGGCTAAGTGCCTTGCCTCCGGGCCTCTGAACTCTTTGTGTTTTAGATTGGTTTGTGGACTAAGCCTTGTTGACTTTGCCTGGAGGGAGAGAGAGGTCCGTAGACCACTTTTCCCTCTGGTAGGCCAGCTTCTAGTTTTCGGAACCTTTGACCGAGTGCCTTGTCATACTTCCCTTTTGGTTTGGTTTTGAACCAAACCTTGTTTTCCCTTGCCAAGAGGGACACTAAGGTCTTGGAGACCACTTTTTGTGGTTCGTAGACCACTTGTTGTGGTCATAGACTACTTTTCTCTCTTGGAGACTAGTTTCCGATTTTCGGAGTCTTCGGTCGCGCGCCTTGTCTCAGGACCGCTTAATGTTCTCCTCTTGGCTTGGTTTTCGAACCATGCCTTGTTGCCTTGGTCTAAAGGGACATTGAGGTCTTGAATACCACTTCTTGTGGTCATAGACCATTTTTCTCGTAGACCACTTTTGGTGCCCGTAGACTAGTTTTGAAGGCCTCCGGCTGGGCACCTTGTCCCTCGGACTTTCGTCTTTCATCTTGTTTGGTTTTTTTTTGGCACAAACCTTGTTTTTCTTGCTTGGAGGGTGGAATAAGGGTGGGAGACTAGTTTCTCTCCCTTTTGTGTTGGGGGTGGTCTATCCCTCTTGTGCCTTGTGAGGTCTTGTTTTGAACCTTCCTTTTAAGCTATTGGGATCACCTTGTTTTGGCCTTCTCACCACTGAAACTTAGAGGAATTTCAGTGGTGGAAATGGTGTTTTGAGGTCCCAAAACCCCTCTCCTTGTGTCTTGTGTGCTTGCTTCATTTGCCTTATGTTTGAGCATGTTTGTTAAGCTTATGTTGGCTCCATCTTGGCATGTATTTCAGGTTATTTTGACATGGCATACCACTATTTTAGTTTGGTTTTGTCACCTCATGCATGCTTAATACACTTATAGTGTAAATTTTGCAAGCTAGCTTTGTATGCTTCATGAAGTAGCATGTCTTTCTAGCTTGTTTTGAGTCCATCTCAGCATGTTCTTGGTGTTGTTTTTCCATGATATACCTCTGCTAAGATTTGGTTTGATAGCCCCATGCATGCTCCATGCACTTGTAGTACAATCCCACAAACTAGCCTAACATGCATCATGTGTTTAGACCATCATTCTGGCATGTTTTGGCTAACTCTAAGAAGCTTTTGTCCATGTTTTAGCATGCTCTAGCTCTGATTTGTGTTGTTTTGGTCATGCAGGCATTTCTTTGTATAGCCATGGTTCAATCTTGCTCACTAGCTTTGTGTATTGAATCCATTAGCATGCATTACTTGGACTATTTTCATGATTTGGCATCATTTGAAATATGATTTTAGTACATGTAATGTTGCCATACACTTGCATTTGTCACTCTTTCTCTTTCCATGCTTTGGAGAGTTTGTGTTTTATGCTTTAAGAATGAGTCATTGTGTATGCCTTCATGCCTAAGCTTGCGAGCTATCATCTCAGTGTGTTTTAGGGGTTATTTTGCCATGATATAACTCTGATTTTTGTTCGTTAAGCCACCTCATGCTTGGTCTTGATAAGTGTAGTGTAATCCTCCCTTTTGGCCTTGTATGCATCATGCCTTATGCCCTTTATGCTAGCTTGTTTTGACTTCCTTCCATGCATGTTTTAGACTCATTTTTGACATGTTCCCTCGACCATATGCTTCATGTTTTGTATAGCTATAGTGCAAGTGCCTATGCTAGCTTTGAGCTTTGAGAACCATAGCATGCTTCATTTGCATTGTGCTCATGATTTGGCATCATTTACCATGACATTTCAGAGCATATAGGACTGCCATGTTCCCATTTCTTTCACTCTTTGATTGCCTTAGAGTGTTATGCATTGTTGCCTTGTTTGTGGCCTAGCTTGTATGCTTGCATGCCTAGACTTTTGAGCACCCATCTTAGCATGTTTTGGTCTTTGTTTTGACCTACTTGAGTTCTTTTTGTGGCTGGTTCATGCTTTTGTGCCATGTATTGCATGTCTCTAAAGTAGTCCTCTTTGTTAGCTTTCATGCTTTAGGACCCTAGCATGCCATGCTTGTGTTGTTTGAATGATTTGGCATCATTTCATAACTTATTTCAGTGCATTTAGTGTTGTCACATTTCCATGTTTATCACTCCTTGAGCACTCTTGAGAGTTGTGCTCTTATGCTTTATTGATGGATAGTGAATGTGTATGCTTGTCTTGCATTTCATGCCTTCCTTTTCTAGCATTATGGCCATTGATTTGGGCATGACTGAGGTCTGTCCATTTTTGGTTTAAGTTCATTGAGCATGTTTGTTTTCATGTTATTTGCATGCCCAAAAACATCTGATATGGAGCCAAAAACAATCAAGAATATATGCTACCCTTATGAGCCCAAAACATGCACAAATGAGACACAAAGGGAGAGGGGTGTCCCTCCCCTATACAAGACTTCAAACCATCTTCTTCACCACTAAAAAGAGGGATTTCAGGTGGTTGAAGATTGGTGCCTTGAGTCCCCAAAAGGGGAGGGCCACCCCCTCCCCTTGTTGTCCTTGAAATGGACCATTTTTGGCCCTCTTGAGGGAGCACCATGGTTAGGAGCTGAGTGCCTATGCGAACGACAGTTGACGGGAGTACAAGCTACAGCGTCGATCAGGGAATTTTACGTTGTGATTGATTCATGCCTTGGCTGTTTTTTTTGTGCCTATTATATCATGATATTACCTCTGTTTATTGTTTGGTTTGTTACACCATGCCATGCTTACCATACCTACCATGTAATGCCTTGTTATTGCCTTAATATGCCTTAGAGTTTGTTAGCCTTTGTTCAAGCATGGTTTTAGGCTTAGTCTTGTGAAGCTTGTTGTGCTTAATTTTGCCCATGCTAGAGGTCTGTCCATGGTTGTTTGGGTCGGAATTGGCATGGCTTAGTATAGCCCCTCCTTTGTAAATTTGAGCTTGTATGCTTCAAGTTATGTGAATGTGTATGTATTGTGCTCTTGCATTTCCATTCCGTGGTTTTGGAACCCACCCTACATGTTATTCCAGTCCTTTTTAGCATGCCTAAATGCTTACATTTTGTGGCCCTTTTGTTGCCTCAAGAGTTTGATGCTCCATGCTTCATATTTGGTCCATCGTGTTCACCTCTACTAGGATTAGGTCGCTTAAGAGCCATCTAGGGAGTCCCCTTTGCATGGTCTAGGTCTGCCTTGAACCTATCTTAAGCCCTCTTAGCCTTGTAAGGCTTGGTTGCTTAGCCATGTGTTCAAGTCCCCTTGACATTGCTTACAAGTACTTTGGAGTATTTGTTGCAGTTTAGCTTGATTTGTTGCTTGTTTTGCACCGTGATTTTAACAATATGATTTTTAGAGCTTATGTTGCATGCTAATTAGTCATGCTATCCACTTCCAAGTGTGCTTGAGAGTCCTTTCTTTTGTGCCTAAGGCTTTTGGCCTTAATAATGTGCATGTGTGCATGTGTTTGTTGGCGTCCTTATTTTTTAGTCATTTTTGGCCAACTGTTTGGCCTTATTTAGAGCTGCCCCAATTCTTGTATAAGGTCCATCTTTTCATCATTTGCCATTTGCCAACTATGGTTGGCTTGTATACTTGCATAAGTGCCTGCCATTTGCCATGTGCATCCTTAGCTGTATGCCTAGGTTGCATTGCATCGTGAAATGCATGCCTTGTTCCTTGACTTGCATGATGGGAATTGGGCCTTGGTCTTGACTTGCTTGGTTTGCATTTCATTTGACATGAAAAGTGCATACTTGATCCCTTGGGCCATCATGCATGGAAATGCAGTAATGTGGTCCGAGAATCGAGACACATTGCCCCTTGAGTCATGACCATGATAAGGGACATGATTGTGCAGTACATCCTTGAGATTGTGCTGCCATGCTTGCTTGCCCTCTGTTGCTGTCAATTGCAGGTCTCTGCAGGCATTCCTTGCCGACCGGCATATATATTGACACGACCGGCAGTAAACGAGCAGGCGGTGGATTCATTCTTTTGGCCGGTGACTACCACCACACTGCCGGTGGCAATTCTATTCAGCCAGTGCGCACTCCTCAATGTCCAGAGAAAGCAGTGCTGAGGTTTTGACAACCTCAGAGGAGTGAAGGAAGGAAAAACAGAACCAGCTCAGATGGGCGGCGCATCGAGGCGACTTTACTGTTTTCTTAGCTTAAGTTAACCCTTTGCTTAGTTGATTAGGCAATTTGCTAATATTTAATTAGCTTGCGTAAGTAATTAATTGTATTATTTATTTGGTCCCTCCGAGCGAGGGCAAATTGTAATAAGTGTGTGTGAGTGGTGTGTATGTCTTCCAATCCCCACTTCTTTCTTCCCTTTTAACTTACCTGCTTTGATGGTTAGTATTAGGCGCACGTTTAATTTAGCATACCTGCTATGCCATTGCGTGCATTTCATGCATTTGTATTGCAGTGCATTGGGCTCGTACATTCATGCTAACTGCATTATGTATTTCAATTCCAAATTGAATTACGTGCATCAAATTGATCGCATTTCATATGCCATGCTAGCGTTAAGTCGAGCTTACTCAATTACATTCCTGTATGTGTTGCCTATTAGCATCTCGCATGTGTAATGAAATATGTGATGTTAAAGTCATAGCTTGCCATGCGGCTAAATGCTAACGTGTTAAACTTTTTTAATTCCTGTGGCGTTGAAGGTTGGGTTGCCTTGAGTTGCGAAAAAAACTCGTTGAATATCCGTGCTTAGCCTACTTGCGAGTAGCAAAAATCCGAAACATATTTCCAAAACAAAGGATATGCAATGTGTTATTTCCAAATTAAGCAATTAGTCTATACTTGGTTTGCTGTGCCACATAACATAGTAATTCTAGGCCCTAACACAATTGGTTTAAAAACACATAAAGTTCAAAAATCAGATATCACGGTTAGTAAGAGGCCGGTCTTCGGACCGGGCGAAAGGGGGTGCTCATAGCCGTGACCTTTCCCACCGATCGGTACCCAAGCTCCCGAGCCGAAGACAACTCGCGTGATGACGGACATGTGCCTTCGGCACCGAGTCAGGGTTTCCTAAATTCTCCCATTTTAAAAATATTTAGGCTGGCGACTTTGTATCTGGCAAAGCCCAGTCCATGTTTGGCAACTACTTTTTCAAAAAAATCTGTTTATCTCAAAAAAACGAATTTAGCCAGATTTGACTCTTTGTCAGATTAAGGACCGTGACACGAATCGAGAGTCTCCGAACTGGGTAGTAGCATAAGCCCCTTCGCGGGCGCGCTCTACCACTCCCATCAAAGTTTCCGAAAACCAAAAAGCTGGCCTACCAGAGGTCTACGACCTCCTCTCTCCCTCCAGGCCAAAGTCAATAAGGCTTATGTCCACAAACCGAGCCAAAACACAAAGGGGTTCGTTTTTGGTTGAATTTCCCAAAATTTTTGGGAAAATTTTCTCTTACAAATCGAGTTTTCAGAAAAACTCAAAACCAAACAAATATTTTTCCAAAAAAATTTCCCAAAACTTGTAAACCAAAACAAGTTTTCCAAACAAAATCTCTCTCTCATACACATCAAATTCAATCCCTTTTTCCAAAAACTTCTCTCTCAAAATAATTTTCCAAAAACATGCTTTTCTAAAAAACCAAACCAAACAAACTTTCGTACTTTTTATCTCCAAACTCATCTACACACATAAATCAAACCAAACAAGCCCAAAGAGTTCAGAGGCCTGGAGGCAAGGCACTTAGCCAAAAACTCCAGAAAACTCGAAACGAGCACAACATTGCAACTATCAGGAACTGCGCTCAGTTCAGATTGACGTCTTGAGTCTTAAGTCGGTCAAAAGGGTGTTGTTCTTACAGCTGGTTAAGTCCACTTGAGCTTTGCCCTTGCATGGTTGTAGTGCAATTGTCCTTCATTAGTTTGATGGTTTTAATGCTTGATCTTATTTCTTGGAGTGAAAGCAATTGTTTTAGTGCTTTTTGCATCCTAATTTTAGAACATAACAATCCGCTGCAACCTTCCCTCATTTCATCACTTTGTCATTTCTTTGAGGGTTTGGCTAACCTTCGGGTTGTGTATTAAGCTCTTGAATTGAGATTTGTGCTTAATGGTTTTAATGTCATCTTTTGGGGATTCTTACTAAACAAAGGCATGACCCCCTCTTTCCTTAAAGCATCCCTTGAGTTGACACTTCTCTCATTAGAGGACACTCACCTTGACTTAACTGCGTTAAAGAATGATCGTTAACTAAAAGAATCAAACAAATAGTGATAAGCTAAAACTTGGAGCAAGATAAGCCATTATTGTTGTTTGTGTTGCATTGCACTGTTCAATCGGATGTTATATTGAACACAAGGAAGATTGAGCATTTCATACTCAAAGCGACGAAATGAGCCAATCTCCTTGGTTCTCCATGTGCCTTGAGTTCACAGATGATAAGGTGCATGGCCTTAAGTCCTCTTTTTTTTTTTTTTTTTTGCGTACAATGAAATTGTACTCCTTGTTCCTTGGCCATCATGCATTTAAAAATGTTTGCGTTGGTTTGATTTTAGATCAAAGTGTGCCATCTCCTGTGAGGTTCTTGAGATGATAAGGAGGGGCACAGTACAAATAAACCTCTAGAAAAACCTTCATTTTGCTCTATTTGTGCTTTGCTGTAGTGTGATGACTCAGAGCATCAGTAGCGGCAGTGCCTCCATTTTTGGCCCACAGCCACACTTTTTGGCCGGGCAACGGCCGCAGCACCTCCTATGGCAGCAAGTCATGGTTTTAATCCTCGAAGGTAAAGAATTGGTTTTTAAGCGGAGCAGAAGGATTTTGAGTGGCTTCACCCTGACAAACAAGAGCCCTTAAGAGAAAACGGAGGGCTTTTCGGGCGAGAACCACGTGCATAGCATCTTCTACTTTCCGAAGCCAGAGTAGTAGCAGCATGAGTTAATATGTAAATTACTTAGTAATTTGCATTGATTGTTGTAATAAGTAAGTTAGGCTTAGCGTTAGCTATTTCTTTATTTTGTTGAATAATTAGTCTAATTTGTTTAAATTAGGATTAGTTTAATTAGCTTAGCTTAGATTAGCTTAGCTCTTATTCATTCAGGACCCTCCATCGCGAGGGCATAATGTTTGTAATAAGTTGGTACGTCGTGTGTGGTTGCATATCTTCCAACCCCGCGTCTTTATCCCTTTTATTTAATTGCTTTGATGGTTAGATTAGGGAAATTTCAATTTAGCGTACCTTATGGCTTGCATGTTTGCATCCATTCATTTGTCTTACATGCACCAGAGCTCAGCGCATCATTCAAACTGCATTGAAAATTTCAATTACACTTCTTTGAATACGTGGTTTAATCGCATGTTGTTCAAATGATCCATATGCCGTATAGATAGCCAAGCCTAATTTGCATTTAGGTATCTTAACATAGGTAGGATCATGCATTTTTCTAACTAGTTTTTGGTTTTGATCGGAGAGTATCAGTAGAGTCTTTTATGTTTTAGCATACTTGCAGGAGTATGCATTGCCATATGCCATGATTCGCATGCTTACCATGAGGCTATGTGCTTAATTGCTTAAAATTTGCATGATGGCCTGTGGATGAAGGCTTGTTGTCTTGGAATTGGAACAATTTCAACAATAGTGTGAGTTTTAAAGCCCACTTGTTGTTGTGGAAAAATCATGTTCTAAGCCCCAACTATGTCTTAGTGGCAAATCCGCATCTTTAAGCCCACTTGAGGGTGGCAATTCAAATCATTTCCGCAAGCAAACGATGAATGAAGTTATTCCATTCGTTACAATTTTAGCTTATATTTGCTTGGCGTATCACATAGTAAAGGTAGGCTATACCGTAATAAGAACGCATAATGTTTATAAAACATCATACATGCGATTAGTAGAGCCGATCTTTGATCGGACGAGTGGGGGTGCTCATTTTAGGACCTTTCCCTCTTATATTCTAATTCCCGAGCCAAGGCAACTTTGGTGATGACGGACACGTGCTTTGGCACGAGTCAGGGTTTCCTAAATTTCTCCAAAATAAATATTTAGGTGGCAACTCTGTATCTGGCAAAGCAGTCCATTGGCATTATTTGATTGAAAAACTCGATTTTCCAAAAAGGTTTTGCCAGATTTAGACTCTTTGGTGATTATCAGTTTCACATTGCACTTCTTGAGCATTAAGATTCAGACACAGGTAGCAGTCCGAACTGTGAGCGCCTTCTTTTTCAAAACCCTTTCGAAGCGGGCGGATGCAGAAAAAGGCGAGCCACAAATGCAATGTCCCATGAAGAATGTGACTAACTTTTGTTTTTGTATCCATGGAGAATGACGGGGAAAACCTTTTTTATTTATTTATGTTATTTTGGAATTGTGAACAACATTATGTAGTAAACCATCTATAATGTATTATGAAACATTATGTAGTGGGGTAATTTTGCCCCTTGATATGTAGTTATGAATGCAAAAAAATATTATTTATTATGGAGAAATTGTTATTTTTGATGCAGTAATTTTATACTTTTATGCAAATTATTGGTTTTCTTTTTCAATTTTTTTCATTTAATACAGGCTTCTTTTTTCCTTTGGGCAGACAGCACCACACCGGCGCAAAAAACCATTAAGAACTAAAATTGAAAAAAAATTTGCGACACATAGGCAATGTCGTTGCCAAAAGGAAATTTGGCAACAAAGGTCATTGGACCGTCGCCAAAAAAAAAAAATTCCCGATGAGCATTTTTTTGCTATCTCAAATAAAAAAATTTTAGCGACGGGACAAATGATTGTCATCATAAAAGACCTCAAATTTGTTACATATTATAGGTGTGATAAGTTAAAATGCTGTCGCAAAAAGGGAACATTTGTCACTAAAAAAAAAAAGACACGGCGTTATGTTGTTTGCTAAAAACGTTTTAGCAACGCCTCTGTTTGTGACCACCCTTTTGCGTCACCTAAAAAGTCATTTTACCGTTCGCTAAACGTTTTTTTGCCAGACGGCTTAGGATGTCGTCGCAAAAAATTGAAATTTTTTGTAGTGCATCAAACCAAATAGAATTCTCCAATCATCTACTTAACATCACATAATATACAAGCTCGAGCATATCCAATTCCAACCTAAGCGCACTCTCTTTTAAACATCACCATAATTATATAAGCTTAGCATATCCAATTTCACAAACCTAAGCGCGCTCTCTCTCATCCGATCATAAATCTTGCCAAAATCTACCTGTTCTTCATTATAGCACTTTTTATAGCCTACCCAAATGCAAAAGAGACCAAGTGGTGGGGTGACTAAAGCCCCCACCGCCACATCACCTTTATATATATATATATATTATATAATTAGATAGAATTTATATAATTGTTGATTTGTGTAGATTTCTTAAAATCAATTAATTAAGGTTTTTAACTAAGATATTTAGCAAAGATAATATTATTAAGTTGAATCCTTATCAAAAGATAATTACAAACGATAAATATGAATACCCACAAAATTATTATTTTTAATAATATTTTTGTTATGACTAAATGATGGTTTTAAAAAATCAATTTATACACTAATTTATTATTTAATAGTCTTTAGATAAATTTAATTATATTATTTCACGTCTTTATGAATGCATTTTTAAGAATAATTTAAATACGGATTCTCACAAACTATTGATCTTAAAAAAAAAAATCGTCCTCGAAATTAATACATATTTAGATTGTAAAGTTAAGGATAGTTCACGGGTATCATATCTTCTCGTTCATATGTTGACCCTTCTATTCCACGATGTTGCTAAGAGAACTTGAACCAATGTATAGTGTTTTACCTCATAAATCACAACGATATAGAATATCTTGACATGTTTTCCTTGAAATATCACATCTTCATTAAGATTTAATTTATTTTCCTAGTTGGATTGACGTCAGAAGGGTGCAATGTTGCATTTCCGTAGCATAGAGAGTTGAAAAAACATTATACGTAACCCTAAACCGCTTTTGGAGGATGGATAAAGCCAAAACGATACTGTCAAACTTCTCCTAAACTACTCAAAAATTTTCAAAAGGGTCTCCAAATTAAAGCGAGGTGATGCTTTCCATTCTTTCTGAAATGAACAATTCCTCGATGAGGTTGGATCTTAGGAACACATGATCTCCAACTTTAAATGTCAATTGTCTTCCTCCTCTTAATTCAAACATTTTTTTTTTTACCAACCTTAGGTGATTTCAATTCTTTATTCTAACTAGTTTCACATTCTATTAGTTGGAGGTAGCTTGCCTACTTCTATCCAGAATTAGATCGGTGATCGTCATAGTCATCTGTACAATGCTTTGTAAGGTGCCTATTACCGCATTACTTGCTTAAAAACCTATTGATCTTTTTTTTTATTCTTTTTTTTTTTTTTTTTTTTTTTTTTTTTTTACTTGCAAGCCTAATTTTGAAAATGGGTAAATGTTTCTCCCAATACCCTTAAAAACCCATCGGACACCAAGCTCGAATCATGTCTTCCAAAATCTAAATTATTCTTTCATAATTGACCGTCAACTTGAGAGTGAAGACATGTACTAAAACACAATTTTGCCCACGATAATTGACTAGTGAATTTTCAAGTGTCTCTATTGTCTATGGTTAGGAAAATGTGCCCTTCTTAGTTAATCACAACCACAACCCAAATAGGCATAACATGGGCCTTGCCGAAGACCGCGGCGACCAAATCCCATTACAAAGATCCATTGTTATGTATCCCATTTTCTTATTAAGGTATTAGCCAATGGCTGGAGGCTCTCTGTTTAGCTTCTTGAAATGCTTCGATCTTCACTATGGCTGACATGTTTAAGCACTAGATTGACGAATGTGAGCACAACATTCCTCTCATTCCACATCCACTGCTGGGCTTAGAGATCTCTTGGTACACTATTTTATTCCCTCCCCCCCCCTCTATCGAAACGATGATACCACAAAAACTGAATGGTGAAACTCTTTAATTTTTTTTCTTATTTTTCATTTTTGTATTCTAAATTGTTCGATGTTTTGGCACAAAAATTCTTCGACCCTAGATACCGTCAAACTACTAGATCTAAATGGGTAGCGCCCAATCAGGTAAGGGTTCTCCCTGAGCTGACATTAACTGGGGTGCCTTAATGAAGTCGGGTCGTTTGATCAAATTCTTTGGGTTTCTGTATCTTTGGTAAGAAGTTAGGGTGTTGCGACCTGATTTGTCATAATCAACTAGCTTTCCATTTTGAGTTACCTAGTTGTAACCTAAAACCGATTCATACGTACTTCTCATTCATTTCTCTATTCTGTTTAGATTGCCCTTATTATGGCGATGATTTCTCTCGTCTTCGAGCTTATGTGTTCATCTAGTGAATTGATAAATCTCAAGATATTCCATCCATTTTCTCTGCCTCATGTTCAAATCCCTTTACGTGAACAAAAACTTCATTTTATTTATTTTATTTTTTTGGTCGATAAAGATTTTCAAACTTTTTGTCATAGAAGATAGTGTCTCCAAGTCTTAAGTTGCATAGACTACAGCCACTAACTCCAAATCGTGGGATACATTTTTTTTTTTTAAATTATTTTTTTGTCCTAAATAATTCTGTGCAATTGTGCCTTCAATTGTCAAAGTTTTGCCAGCCACCATACAAATGTGGTGCCATGGATATTTGTGACGATCCTAGGTTCAGTTCAATTTTATAAAAATACAACTCATGTTTTGAAAGTAATTCCAAATAGTTTGTGAAAGAAAAACATCTGCATATTGCCACATCACGAGAGGAAATCCCAAATCCTTTTCGATTTTCATCATATAAGTTGAAATGACCAACCCATCTAGCTAGTTGCTCATTCCTCTCTTTATTTATGACATGTCGAGAATTAAATAATCTGTCTATCCCCTTAAAATTGGAAATGCGTACCATTAGATGAGTATTTGTGCTTTGGGTGTGTTTGTTTGTGTGTTTTTTTTGTTTTTGGTTTGTTTTTGTTTGGTTTGTTTGTTTTTGGACGCCCTGATTCTTACACTATTGTTGCAGTCAAGGAGAGTCACTAATGAGATCCTATGGTCAAAACCAAGTTTAAGAGTCCCAGATCGTCGGAGGAGTCAAATTAGCCTCCCTTCTATGTCCGGCTCAGAGCGCACACCCTGTAAAGACTTACCAAGACACAATGCTCAAACAACGTAAGGTGTTATACAAATATATAGGGATCATAAGTACATAACAACCTGGACGAAATCCAATTCTAAAAGCATGCTCCATACTTTACATCCCAAAAAAATTGTAATCTTCACAGACTTACAAAGTATCAAAAGGAATTTCTAACTTCCTAAGATAGTCAAAAGTCTTGAAGGGTTTCAAGCTTTCCGCTCCAGCCTATAAACTCGGCTCTTCGGCACCTGCGCATGATACGCCGTGAGTTTTGAGTATGGCACACTCAGTGAAACACTACACACACGCCCACCCCTTTTCCCCAGTCCAATACACAATCACAAATGGATACAAATCCAAGTAGTAAAGCGAAAACCAACAAAAAAAAAAGGGTACAAGTAATGAGAACTAGAAATCCGCGCGAAAAAGTTTGTCCTCACAACCACAAGGAATCCGAACAGAACGATGCCCCCCTCCGTGCAAACAACCCGGATGCCTACCAACGGTTAGTACCGCGTGTAGTGCCGAACCCAGGGGCCTCAAAAGAGGAACGGGAAGAATCCTGCCCAAATCCTCCCATCACCAAAAACCCACCCTAGGTCCGAATACAACCTCTCCGTCAAAGAGCCTAAAACCACGCGCCAGACGTCAAACTCCAAAAGAACGTGTTGTGGATCCAAACAATCCATACATCACACATATCATGCGGTCAGTAGCGTTAAGTGATTCCCGAAAAAATCCCAATACGCATTCCCAATAAGTTTTCCGTTGAGTTAAATGTTTTAATTCAAGGGTTAGACCGACTTAACAAGATAAAATATCCACATTTAAGCATGACATCATTAAGATGAAGGAGATAGAAAAGCATAACGCATAACACACACAGCGATGCCGAAGAGGATGAGCCGCATAGACTAATAAAATATTTCATGAAACAAGACAAAAACACCCATGCATGACCAGGAATTTCCAAATATGAGTAATCACATGAGGATTTAGAATGAAAAGGGTGCTATTTTAGATTTTTCATCGGACTTGGCCTTCCCTAGGGGGTCGTTATGAGAATAAGTTAGTTCCCAGAACTATTTCGGAAATTGGGATAGCTTTTCAGATTTTAATGTATTTTAGAAAACCACTTCCAACGCTGTCCAGATTCGTCGGACGTTACGAAAATTTGATTTCTTGCAAACCGTCACTGGTTTTTAATGAAACACAAATTTTAGTGAAGAATAACTCCTTTAAGGAAGATGAAATAATAAGGTCCAGCAATAATTTTCTACATCGTATGTTGCTATTTTATGTATTGTGGATAGTAAGTGATGTATGTGAGGTTCTTTACGAGAACATTATTCATGATTCTCTAAGTGGTGTGGCACTAATGTACGAGTTGATACTCCAAACAAGGTAAGATTTGTGAGAAAAGGGTCCACTAAGCAAAAGACAATAACGTGCTTGCTTTGATCGTCGAAATCATTGTTAGTACCTGTTGTGTTATCGGTTTTTGTCAGCGTATGCGATTGAATGTTGCGATAATACCATTTATATAAACCTCAGAAAGCAACATCTCTTCTTTGTAAGGTGTGTGTCGATTGTGGATTTCGCGCTGCGTGATGTGTACTTCTGATTGCTCTGCTCTATGATCTTTTCTTGTCTTGCACTTTGGAAAGTTGGAGTGCTGACATGATGATAGTGAATTCAAAAACTCTTGGGGGTTGTGTGTCGATAGTTGTTATTGTATTACTTAATCCAAATAAGGTAGTGGTGATAGAGTATGAAAACTAACAGAATCGGTGCTGGGTCGCATAGGTGAAGTTGTCTTTGTAGTAGTATGTATGACCCGATACTCTGAATATTGTTAATATAACTAATAGAGGTAGAGTTCAAGGCTCAACTCTTATCAATTTTTAACCACAAGTAACTCATCAATAACACATCTGAAAAACATTTATTTAAAGAAACCCTGTAAGAACACTGTATTTGAAAAAGGAAAAGAAAGAGAAAGGTTGTGTTGTGGCTTACTTGCTAAGCGTTACGTAATATGAACCAAGATGCTCTCCTCTTCCTTCCTCTCCCTCCTCGCAGTATCTCTCTCTGCGTCTCCTTTCCCTCCTCTAGGTTTACCTTCGAATGTGTGTGTGAGTAA
>NW_021025149.1:1319470-1331083 GCF_004153795.1 Camellia sinensis
AAATAGAACTTAATTCCATTCATCAGTAGTATTCCTTACAAACCACGATAACTTCCCAGTCAATATCAATCGTAATATAATACAAAAGCATTAATAACTGCAACGCTCTACTACACTTTGCCCAAGATCGCCAACAGGATTACAGGCAATACTGAGGAAGAATAGAGTAATTGCAAATAGCTCAATATCTTACTAGCTAAGCTAATTAAACTAATCTAATTTAAACAATTTAGACTAATATACCAACGAACATCTTAAGAGGCAATAAATTATAGCTAAAGCTAAGCTACTTTAGAGTTAATTCATACAACAAAAAGATCAAAATACAAATTACAAATTAGGCTAACATTTAACTAAGTAACTTTTAAATATATTCCAATATTCCCAATAGCTAAATCCTTAGACTGTGGCTAGCTCATAACTTTCACTAGACTCTGCGTAAATCGTGGAAGAAGTAGAAAGAATTGCCTACGCACTTACGTGTTCTCGCCCCGAAAGCCCTCCGTTTTTGCTCTAAGAGGCTCTGTTTGCAGGGTTGAACACACTACAAATCCTTCGCTGCCGCCTTAACCAATTTCTTTTATGGGATTACACCAATGACCTTGCGGCCATAAGGAGGTTTGCGCCGGGGCCCGCTTGCCGGCCAAAAAGGTGTGCTGTGGGCCAAAAAATGAGGCAAGCTGCCGGCTACTGATGCTCTGAGTCATCACAGCTAACACAAAGCAACAAATAGACAAAATGAAGGTTTTCTAGAGGTTTATTTTTGTAACCTGTGGCCCTCCTTATCATCCAACCTCAAGGAGTGGCACACTTGGATCTAAAATCACGCAAAACCAACATTTTAAATGCCATGATGGCCAAGGAACAAGGAGTTACAATTTCATTGTAACGAAAAAAAAAAAAAAAAAAAAAGAGGACTTAAGGCCATCACCTTACCAATCTGTGCCAAAGGCAATGGAGGACGCAAGGAGATTGGCTCATTTCGCGCTTTGAGTATGAAATGCTCCAATCTTCCTTGTGTTTCAATAATAACTTCCGATTGACACGTGCAATGCTACACAACATATGCTTATCTTCTCAAGTTTTAACTTATCAACTTTTGTTTATTCATTTTAGTTAACGAATCCATTCTTTAACACAGTTAAGTCCAAGTGAGTGCCTCTTAATGAGAGAAGTTGTCAACGCAAGGATACTTAAGGCACGAGGAGGTCATGCCTTTGTTTAGTAAAGAAATCCCAAAAGATGATTAAAACCTTAAAGCAACAATCTCAATCAAAGCTTAAACACAACCCGAAGGTTAGCCAACCCTCAATGAAAATGAAAAAGTGATGAAATGAGGGGAGGTTGCAGAGATTGTATGTCTAAAATTTAGGATGTCAAAAAGCACTGAAAACATGCTTTCACTCACAAGAATGATGATCAGAGCATTCAAAACATCAACTAAATGAAGGAAATTGCACTAGCAACCATGCAAGGCAGCTTCAAGGGACTTTAACCAGCTGTAGACACCCCTTTTTGACGCAGACCTTAGCTCAAACGTCATTCGTGGGCGCTCGGTGATGAGTGCCATTTGGTGCTCGTTTCGAGTTCTGGAGTTTTTTGGCTACGTGCCGTGCTCCAGGCCTCTGAACGTTCTTTGGCTGTTTGGTTGATTTTGGGCAGATGAGTTTGGGAGATAAAAAGTACGAAAAGTTGTTTTGGTGGTTTTTTTTTAGAACGATGTTTTTTGAAAATTATTTTGAGAGAGAGTTTTGGAAAAAGGGATGATTGATGTGTTATGAGAGAGGATTTGTTTGGAAAACTTGTTTGGTTTACAAGTTTTGGGAATTTTTTTTGGAAAAAATTTGTTTGGTTTGAGTTTTCTGAAACTCATTTGGTAGAGAAATTTTCCCCAAAAATTTTTTGGGAAATTCAAACAAAACGACCCTTTGTGGTTTTGGCTCGGTTTGTGGCTAAGCCTTGTTGACTTTGCCTGGAGGGAGAGAGAGTCCGTAGACCCTCTGGTAGCCAGTTTTTTGGTTTCGGAACCTTGACCGAGTGTAGACCCCAGGCGAAGGGGCCTTATGCTACTACAGTTCGGACTCTCGATTTCGTGTCACGGTCCTTAATCTGAACCAAAGAGTCCAAATCGGCAAATCGTTTTTTGAGAAAAACAGACTTTTTGAAAAAGTAGTGCAAACATGGACACTGCTTTGCCAGATCAAAGTCCGCCACCTATATTTAAAAATGGGAGACATTTAGGAAACCCTGACTCGGTCCGAAGGCACATGTCCGTCTCACCGGAGTTGTCTCGGCTCGGGAGCTTTGGTACGATCGGGGCGGTCAGCTATGAGCACCGCCTTTCCGCCCGGTCCGAAAGACCCGGCCCTACTAACGCTGTGATATCTGATTTGAAAACTTTATGTGTTTTTAAACCCAATAGGGGGGGGGGGTGTTAGCACTAGAATTACTAGTTATGTGCACAGCAAACAAGTATAGACAGATTGCCTAATTTGGAAACATAAGCATGCATATCCATTTTGTTTTGGAAAATGTTTCGGATTTTTGCTACTCGCAAGTAGGCCTAAAGCACGGATTTCACGAGTTTTTCCAACTCAAGCAACCCAACCTTCACCCAAGGAATTAAAAAAGTTTAACACATAAGCATTTAGGCCGCATGGCAAGCCTACTTAACATTCCCACACATGCGAGATGCTAATGCAACACATAACAGGATGGTAATCGATAAGCTCGACCTAACCTAAGCATGGCAATGAAATGAACGATCACAATTTGAATGCACGTATTCATTTGGAATTGAAATAAAATGCAGTTAGCATGATGTACCGAGCCCATGCATGCAATACAAATGCAATGATGCACGCATGCATAGCAAGGTATGCTAAATAACCCGTGCCCTTAATACTAACCATCAAAGCAGGTAAGTAAAAGGGAAGAAAGAGTGGGGATTGGAAGACATACACAACCACTCAACACACTACTATTACAAATTTGCTTCCGTCGCTCGGAGGGAACCAAATAAATAATACAAATTAATTAACTACGGCAAGCTAATTAAATATTACAAATTGCCTAATAACTAAGCAAATTAACTTAACTAAGAAAACAGTAAATCGCCTCGGGAAATGCGCCGCCATGCATGAGCTGCCTCTGTTTTCCTTCCTTCACTCTCTCGGGTTTGTCAAAAACCTCAGCACTTGCTTCTCTCTGGACATTGAGGAGTGCCACTGGCTGAATAGAATTGCCACCAGGCAGTGTGGGGTAGTCCACCGGCACAAAGAGAATCCACCGGCTGCTCGTTTACTGCCGGTCGCAATATATACTCCGGTCGCAAGGAATGCCTGCAGAACCTGCAATTGACAGCAACAAGGGGCCAGGCAAAGCATGGCAGACAATTCAAGGCATAATATGCACCAATCATGTCCCTTAATCATGGATGACTCAAAGGGGCATGTGTCTCGGCTTCTCGGACACCAATCACGCAATTTCCATGCATGATGGCCCAAGGGATCAGTCACAACTTTCATGTCAAAATGAAATGCAAACCAAGCAAACAAGACAAGGCCCAATTTCCCATCCATCAAGTCAAGGACAAGGCCATGCATCGCACGATGCATGCAACCTAAGGCATCAAGCAAAGGATGCACATGGCATGGCAAAGGCACTTATGCAAGTAACAAGCAAACATGTGGCCAATGCAAATGGATGAAAGATGGAACTTAATACCAAGATTTGGGCAGCTCTAATAAGGCCCAACAGTGGCAAAATGACTAAATAAAGGACCAAAACACATGCACGACATGCACATTATTAAAGGCCAACCACTAGGCACAAAAAGAAGGACCTCTGCAAGCACACTTGGAAGTGGGAATAGCATGGAACTAATTAGCATGCAACATAAGCCTTCTAAATCATGTTAAAACACGGTGCCAAAACCAGCAACAAATCAAGCTAAACCTGCAACAAATACCAAGTACTTGAAGCAAGTCAAGGGGACTTGAACCATGGCTAAACAACCCAGCCTTACAAGGCTAAGAGGGCTTAAGATAGGTTCAAGGCAGACCTAGACCCAGCAAAGGGGACTCCTAGATGGCATCTAAGCGACCTAAATCCTGAAGGTGCACGATGGCACAAATATGAAGCAATGGAGCATCAACTCTTGAAGGCAACAAAGGGCCACAAAATGTAAGCATTTGGTGCTGCTAAAAGGACTGAATAACATGTAGGGTGGTTCAACCACCGGATGGAATGCAAGAAGCACAATACTACACATTACCGATACTGAAGCATACAAAGCTCAATACAAAGGGGCTATACTAAGCAATGCAAATTCGACCGCAACACATGGACAGACCTCTTAGCAATGCAAAATAAGCACACAAGCTTCACAAGACTAAGCCTAAAACATGCTTGAACAAAGGCTAACAACCTAAGGCATATTAAGGCAATACAAGGCATTACAATGGTTTAGGTATGGTAAAGCAATGCATCGGTGGAACAAAACCAACAATGAAACAGAGTATATCCACTGAATATAAAGACCGAAAGTAAACATCCCAAGGATGATCAAATAACACACTGCTAACATGGTGGCTGCCCTCAAGAGGCCGCATGGTCATTTCAAGTGACAACAAGGGAAGGTGGTGGCCCTCCCTTTTGGATGACTTCAAGGCACCATTCTTTCCCTACTGAAATCCCTCTCTTAAGATTTCAGTGGTGAAGAGACCCCAACACCAAAATCCCGGAGTTCGCACAAAATAGCACAAAATGAGGCCTTTCAAGGCCTAAGAGGGGTCAAACACCCTCAAACCACAAAACACCCTTAATAAACAATCAAGAGGGTCTAAAAACAGAACTTTTTCGTATTATACACTAAGCTCAAAAACGATTTAAAGATAGGTAGAAATAAGGTGCAAAAATGGGGAATAAAGGGGTGAGATTCTTACCCTTGAAGTCTTCTTCAACAATGATGCTCCAATGGCCTTCCTTGGCTTGAATCCAACACCAAAACTTCAAAATCAGTCCCTTAGAACCTCAGTAGCAAGAGGAAGGTGAAACACTAGGTGTTTGTGTGCAATAGTAAGACACAAAACACCTAGAACACAAAGAGAGAAAAAGAGAGATAGGATATGTATGGATCCTAACCCTAAAAACCAGAGCTTCTCTCTGTGTTTTTTGTCTCTAAAATGTCTAAAGTCTCCAACCGTTGCAACAAGAGAGAGCCCCTCTCTTTATAGAGGCTTTTGTCTTGTAAAGCTTACAAGACAAGCTTCATAAGAGGGAGATCCCTCCATACACGTGTATGGAGGGGAGCAAAAAGCAAGACAGCTGTCTTAAAATATCTGCAAAAGCAGATGCACAGTAGTCGGCCGGCCAAAAATGCCATTTTGGCAAAAAAGAATGCCGACCGGCACTAAATAGTGCTGACCGGCAACAAATAGTGCCGGCCAGCAATATACATTGCCAGTGGCAGCAAAAACTAGCCGGTGGCCTCTAGCCACTGCCGGTAGTGTATGGGGATGCCTCACAAAGCATTCCCTGCCCTTCCAAGGCAAAACACAAGTGTTTGGTGCAAAACCAGACACTAAACGGTCGAGTTCGGAGATCCTGAGGCAAGGCGCGTAGCCGAGACCTCCGGGAACTCCAAACGAACACAAACATGGATGATCACCGAGTGTTCAAACGGTGACGTCCAAGTCTTGAGGACGGTCAAAAATGGGGTGTCTATAGTTGCCCCTCTTTGACAGAACTCGAAAGTCATAACAATGACGGGAGTGAATGTCAAAGCCCAGTGACGACCCATTTTTGACAAGGCCGAAGACTTAGACAAACATGCAAGACAAACAAGGTATGCGCCTGAAGGCAGGGGCAAAATGCAAGACAATGCACGAAGCCGAGCATAACTGTTGATCATGCAAAGAAAGCTGTAATGAAGCATACATGCGACAATTTTAAGCTAACAAACACCAAACTACACTACCATGCAGAAAGGATGTAAGAGAATTATGTAATTCTCGATACGTCTCACTCGGAGTATACAATACCTGTCCGGCTCGTCTAGTTGCACCAGCCTCAAATGAACCGTACATACAATATCGTGCCTGCAAAGAAAACAAACTTAACAGGTACAATATTGTTTATAAGATGTATAGTAGTGTACTCGAAATGCGTGACAGCGCAAAGCAAGTGGGGAGCATAACAATGTTGTGGAAATACAGACATGTAAATGGAGCATGCGGTCTACGCGGGCAACATATTGATCATAAGCATGCAGTCTACGCAGGTAATGATATTAACAAATATGCGGTCTACGCAATCAAAACATGCGGTCTACGCAGGTAATGATATTAACAAATATGCGGTCTACGCAATCAAAACATGCGGTCTATGCAGGTAATGAAATGGATTACAATCATGCGGTATACGCAATCAAAACATGCGGTCTACGCAAACAAAACATGCGGTCTACGCAAGTAATGAAATTGAATCAATAATGCGGTCTACGCAATCAAAACATGCGGTCTACGCAGGTAATGAAATGGATTACAATCATGCGGTCTACGCAATCAAAACATGCGGTCTACGCAGGTAATGAAATTGAATCAATAATGCGGTCTACGCAAACAAAACATGCGGTCTACGCAAGTAATGAAATTGAACAATAATGCGGTCTACGCAAGTAATGAAATTGAACAATAATGCTGTCTATGCAATTAAAACATGCGGTCTACACAATCAAAACATGCGGTCTACGCAGGTAATGAAATTGAATCAATAATGCGGTCTACGCAAACAAAACATGCGGTCTACGCAAGTAATGAAATGATTACAAACATGCAGTCTACGCAAGCAAAACATGCGGTCTACGCAAGTAATGAAATTGAACAATAATGCGGTCTACGCAAACAAAACATGCGGTCTACGCAGGTAAAACATGCGGTCTACGCAAGTAATGAAATTGAACAATAATGCGGTCTACGTAAACAAAACATGCAGTCTACGCAAGTAATGAAATTGAACAATAATGCGGTCTACGCAAGCAAAACATGCGGTCTACGCAAGTAATGAAATGATTACAAACATGCGGTCTACGCAGGTAATGTAATTAACACGCGGTCTACGCAAGTAATGAAATGATTACAAACATGCGGTCTACGCAGGTAATGTAATTAACACGCAGTCTACGCAAGTAATGAAATGATTACAAACATGCGGTCTACTCAGGTAATGTAATTAACATGCCATTGAAAGTGGGGCACGCATGCAAATGAGGTAGATGAGACACGCATGCCTCATGCAATGCAAAATGATGCTCAGTGCGACACGTGTGCCACACGGAATGTAAAACGATGCTAAGTGTGACATGCATGCCACACGGAATGTAAAACGATGCTAAGTGTGACACGCATGCCACACGGAATGTGAATGGACTTAAATGCGTAACAACGCACGTGTTTCAGAATGCATGACAATGCATGGTAAGGGAATGCACAACAACGCGAACGATGCACGTGGCGACGTATGTATTTGAAATGCATGACAATGCTTGTAATAAAAAATGCAATGACAATGCATGAGAGATGTGTATGACAATGCAAGGGGTGCGTGTTACAACGCATGTAGTATGCATAACAATGCAACTGTGAGGCGCGTAATAGCGTGATGTGATGCACCGAGATAGTGCAATGAACACGTGCAACGCACACGGGGTAACTCTTGGATCTTGCAAGAGGCAAAAAGGATACCAAAGGATACAATCATTGCATGAGTTGGAGTGCTACGCACGGAAGACTCGGTCCGAGGTCAAAACGGAAGCCGGTTGAGCGTCGGAGATGCACTTTCTTGCACTTTCTTGAGCTATGAAGACCAAAAACTTCTCATGTGGCCTAAACAAGGTTGTGGAAACACCACCAGCCGGGAGAGGAGGCCACCGGCTGTCCACCGGCTGCAAAATAAGTCCATCGGCACAATATATTGCCGGCCGGCACAAAATATTGCCGACCGGCAAAAAGTTGCTGAGTCGGGGCAGATTCGACTTTTCACCACGGGTGTTTTAAAATAGGGTTTGAAAACCCTATTCTCTCACTTCTCCTCTGCCGAAAACTCTCACTCTCTCTCTCTAGAGCGTTTTTCTCTCCTTTTTCGCCCGTTTCTTCGCGTTCTACGCCCGTTTCGTCGTCGGATTCGCGATTTTCTTCGCGTTTCGGACATTTTCAACCGAACAAAACTTTGTTTCGGTGCCTCGTTTGGCGTTCCCGCCTTTTCAGGGTTTGTTCCCCTCACTTTCCTCTTGATTTCCGTGCCTTTTCACATTCCGGCTTTTCCGGCCATTTTTGACCTTCTCGGGGGTTGACCTTTCGGTTGCCTCTTCGCATTCCGGTCCGGTTTTCCTTCCTCCGGCTATTTTCTCACCATTCCTGACATGGCGGACGACATTCCACGAGGCGGGACTCCCCCGGACCACGAGATGGATCCCGGGGTCGAGCTCCTACCTTTGAGCGAGCGCCCGTTCGACCCGGCGACCTACTGACCGGCGATCCACGTTCTGCCCCCCGACGGACTCTGCCAGTTTCGGAGCTTCGAGAGGCACGTGCCACCTGAGCTGTTGCTGCGCGAGCCTACCTCCCACCTGTCCTTCGGCGCTTCCGAGGTAACTCTCTTTTCTCTACTTTACTTTCTGCAATGTAGGATACGAAACTGTCATAGTTAGTTGTACTCTTTAACTGCTTTAGCTCTGATATGCCGTATACCGTAGTTGACTGTAAACATACATACAAATGATATCTGCTTGAGACTAACACATGCACACACACTGCACTAACCCTGAATCACTCAAACACACGGCGCACACTGTATTTCACTGAAAACACACCGATACCCGATAGTTGTTCAAACCTGTCCAACTTGCACACGTGCTACATCTGCTCGGAACCACCCAAACACGCTGACACATCACACGCTGTAGTTCACTGTAAGCACACCGGCACCCGGTATTTGTCTGAATCTGTTAAACTTGCACGCATGCTATATCTGTTCTGAACCACCCAAACACGCTGATGCATCACACGTTGTAGTTCACTGTAAGCACACCGGCACCCGGTATTTGTTTAAATCTGTTAAACTTGCACACATGCTGTATCTGCCCTGAACCACCCAAACACGCTGACGCATCACACGTTGTAGTTCACTGTAAGCACACCGGCACCCGATATTCGTTTAAATCTAACAAACTTGCACACATGCTATACCTGCTTTTTCAAAACTGCATTTTGAATGTTGTCTTGCAATTGTTATTTTCTGTTTACAGGAGGATTCCCATACCATCCGCGGGTATGGGAACACTGGCGCTCGGGAGTGGTACGACGAGCTCCCTGACGCGGTCCGTCGCATAGTGGACCGGGCGGGCTTCGGCGCCTTCTGCCGAGGACTCTCCAGTCTTTCCACATGCAAACCTCTCCTCGCCGCTCTGGCGGAGAGATGGTGGGACACCACCGATTCGTTTCACTTCTCCGTAGCAGGGGACATGACGATGACCCCTTACGATTTCTCGATGCTCACAGGCATCGGGGTAGGGGGTGATCCGATCCCCTTTGATATCGACATGGATGAGTGGACCGCCGCTCAGGTCTATCTGCTAGGTGAGGCGCCACCTCTTGCTCATCCAGGTTTTGTGCGGTACTCCTGGTTTGAGGTACAGTTTAGGGTCCAGCCCACTCTCGTTGATGCAGATCCGATGACCCCGGAACTTCCTCATGTTCTTATTCGGGACGACCATCTTCGCCGACCGGGCGAACACCGTGCCTCTCTGTCTTCTCAGCACACTGGTGGATGTCCGAGACATCCTGCATTATGACTAGGGTGGCGCCGCTCTGGCCACTCTATATGGATACATGAGCTCAGCTTCCCGCGGCAGCGGCCAGTTGCTCGGAGGCTATTGGCGGGCTTGGGAGGTACACTTCTTCTCCGCTTTTCATATCTGCCCTATATTTTTTGTACTCTGTACACTGCACACACTGTAGTCTGCTTTATATTTGCTGTATACTGTACACACGGCACACACATAGATTCTGCTTCACACTGACTGCACACTGCTCACACTGTACACTGTACACAATACACTGCACAACACACGGCTCTGCTATTTCTGCTTTATTTTGTATTCTGCTTTATCTGATAAATGCACTGGTATTTATCTTGCAGTTGTGGGTTTACGCCTACTTTCCTAGGCTTGCTCCCGTACCAGTCACAGAGACTCCTCCGGTCGTCCCGTTCTCGCGGCGCTTCGACGGGAGATGCACTCAGAGGCCACGAGAGACATTCGGCTTTTTCCGCCGATATTTCGACACTATTACCCCCACCGAGGTATGTTTTACTTGCAGTTCATTTAAGCTTCACCTTTCCACTGCATATTTCAAAAACAGTAGATAACAAACTGTCTGTCACTTTCAGATCACTTGGCGGCCGTGGGCTCCATTGCCGGCGGCGACGCGGGACCGGTTTGCCGGTGCGGATGAGACCTCACGTTTCCGGATCTTGCTGGAGGGCTCGGTCTGTCGGGCTTGGTACCTGGGTGAGCGTTTCCTACGCCAGACCCTAGGGTTACTTGAGCAGATAGTCCCGGTTCACCCTCCTGCGGATATGAGGGAGACCGAGGGGCTCACGACCGAGCAGATGGATGATTACACCATTGGCTGGGAGGAGGCCGGCTTCAGAGGCATCGGCGACTACCGAGAGTACGTGCAGACGTACCTGATGCGACCTCTGAACGGCAGCCGTCAAGCGGAGGGAGCTAGGCCCATGGCGTCGGCTGCTGGGGGAGGAGCGGGAGCTTCGAGGAGGGCCCGAGTCCGTGGCAGGGGCGGGGTTCAGGGAGGACGGGGAGCTGGCTGGCCCACCCTGCCTGCTGCACTGACTTTCCGAGGGTAGGGTGGATCGACCTATCAGGTCCCCTTCGCCCCTCCACCAGCTGATCATGAGTTCATCGACGTCCCTGACTTACCTCCGGTATGTATTACTGCATTTTGTACAGTCATTCATTTCAGCTTATTTGATATTCCACAGAATATTAATGCATCTGATACTTTTGCAGGCTTCTTCTGAGTACACCCGTCAGTCGTTGGCGATGAATGCCTCTATGATGGGGATGCTTCAGTGGACTTTTGACCTTCTAGCCCTCTACAGCATTCCGGTATGTTCTTCTGACACTGGCCTCAAACCATTCATACACTGCTTCTCATAATCTGATGCACGGCACGACACCTGATCCACTGATCTCACAGTATCTGATACACTGCATACACTGCATTCTGCACTGTACTCTATACTGGTAAACTGCTCACGGCATTCACACGCTGTACTCATACACTGCATTCTGCATTGATGGACTGTCCACAGTATTCACACACTGTACTGCGTTCTGCACTGATAAATTGCTCACGACATTCTCACACTGTACTCATACACTGCATTCTGCACTGTTGAACTGTTCACAGTATACTGATGCATTTCCCTTTTATGTACTTTTTCAGCCTCCTTTCCAGATTCCTATGGCAGGAGGTGCTCCAGCTAGACCTGCTGTCCCTGCTCGGGGGAGAGACGAGGAGGGCAGGATAT
>NW_021025149.1:1337686-1367610 GCF_004153795.1 Camellia sinensis
CGCCAATCACGCATTTCCATGCATGATGGCCCAAGGGATCAAGTATGCAACTTTCATGTCAAATGAAATGCAAACCAAGCAAACAAGACAAGGCCCAATTCCCATCATCAAGTCAAGGAACAAGGCATGCATGCACGATGCAATGCAACCTAGGCATACAAGCTAAGGATGCAACATGGCATGGCAAGGCACTTATGCAAGTATACAAGCAAACATGTGGCAATGCAAATGGATGAAAAGATGGACTTATACAAGATTTGGGCAGCTCTAATAAGGCCCAAAACAGTGGCCAAAGTGCTATGATGAGGGACCAAATACACATGCACACATACACATGTTGAAAGGCCAACACTTAGGCACAAATTGGACAACTCTCAAACACATTTGAAAGAAGGTAATCATGGACAATTAGCATGCAACATAAGCATGGTGCCAAACCAAGCAACAAATCAAGCTAAACATGCAACAAATACTCCAAGTACTTGAAGCAAGTCAAGGGGACTTGAACCATGGCTAAGCCAACCAAGCCTTACAAGGCTAAGAGGGCTTAAGATAGGTTCAAGGCAGACCTAGACCATGCAAAGGGGACTCCCTAGATGGCATCTAAGCGACCTAATCCTAGAGGTGAACACGATGGCACAAATATGAAGCATGGAGCATCAACTCTTGAGGCAACAAAAGGGCCACAAAATGTAAGCATTTAGGCATGCTAAAAGGACTGAAATAACATGTAGGGTGGTTCCAAACCACCGGAATGATGCAAGAAGCACATACTACACATTCACATACTTGAAGCATACAAGCTCAAATACAAAGGGGCTATACTAAGCATGCCAAATCCGACCCAAACAACCATGGACAGACCTCTAGCATGGCAAAATAAGCACACAAGCTTCACAAGACTAAGCCTAAAACATGCTTGAACAAAGGCTAACAACCTAAGGCATATTAAGGCAATAACAAGGCATTACATGGTAGGTATGGTAAGCATGCATGGTGTACCAAAACCAACAATAAACAGAGGTATATCATGATATAATAGGCACAAAAAACAGCCAAGGCATGATCAATACACACTCTAACATGGTGCTCCCTCAAGAGGCCAAAAATGGTCCATTTCAAGGACAACAAGGGGAGGGGGTGGACCTCCCCTTTTGGGGACTTCAAGGCACAGTGGTGAAGATGCCCAAACACCAAAGTCTCGAAACTCACTCAAAATAGCACAAAATGGGGACTTTCAAGGCCTAGGAGGGGTCAAACACCTCCAAACCACAAAACACTCTAAACAAACAATTTAGAGGGCCTAAAAATAGAACTTTTTTGTATTATACACTAAGCTCAAAAACGATTTTAACATAGGTAAAAACAAGATGCAAAAATGGGGAATAATGGGACTAGATTCTCACCCTTGAAGACCCCTTTTACAATGAGGCTCCAATGGCCCTCCTTGGCTTGAAATCAGCTCCAAAACTTCAAAATCAGCCCCTTAGAACCTCAGGAGCCAAAGAAAGGTGAAACACTAGGTGTTTGTGTGCAATAGTAAGACACAAAACACCTAGAACACAAAGAGAGAAAAAGAGAGATAGGATATGTATGGATCCTAACCCTAAAAACCAGAGCTTCTCTCTGTATTTTTTGTCTCTATAATGTCTAAAGTCTCCAACCCCTGCAACAAGAGAGAGCCCCTCTCTTTATAGAACTTCTTGTCTTGTAAAGCTTACAAGACAAGCTTCATAAGAGGGAGATCCCTCCATACACGTGTATGGAGGGGAGCAAAAAGCAAGACAGTTGTCTTAAAATATCTGCAAAAGCAGATGCACAGTAGTCGGTTGGCCAAAAATGCCATTTTGGCAAAAAAGAATGCCGACCGGCACTAAATAGTGCTGACCGGCAACAAATAGTGCCGGCCGGCAATATACATTGCCGGTGGCAGCAAAAACCAGCCGGTGGCCTCTAGCCACTGCCGGTGGTGTATGGGGATGCCTCACAAAGCATTCCCTGCCCTTCCAAGGCAAAACACAAGTGTTTGGTGCAAAACTAGACACTAAACGGTCGAGTTCGGAGATCCTGAGGCAAGGCGCGTAGCCGAGACCTCCGGGAACTCCAAACGAACACAAACATGGATGATCACCGAGTGTTCAAACGGTGACGTCCAAGTCTTGAGGACGGTCAAAAATGGGGTGTCTACACCGAGCGCCTTGTCTTACTTCCCTTTTGGTTTGGTTTTGAACCAAACCTTGTTTTCCCTTGCCTAGAGGGACACTAAGGTCTTGGAGACGACTTTTTGTGGTTCGTAGACCACTTGTTGTGGTCGTAGACTACTTTTCTCTCTTGGAGACTAGTTTCCGATTTCCGGAGTCTTCGGTCGCGCTCCTTGTCTCAGGACCACTTAATGTTCTCCTCTTGGCTTGGTTTTCGAACCATGCCTTGTTGCCTTGGTCTAAAGGGACATTGAGGTCTTGGAGACCACTTCTTGTGGTCATAGACCACTTTTCTCGTAGACCACTTTTGGTGCCCGTAGACTAGTTTTGAAGGCCTCCGGCTAGGCACCTTGTCCCTCGGACTTTCGTCTTTCATCTTTTTTGGTTTTTTTTTGGCACAAACCTTGTTTTCCTTGCTTGGAGGGTGGAATAAGGGTGGGAGACCAGTTTCTCTCCCTGAAAACTACTTTTCTTCCCCACCAGCCAATTTTCTTCCCTATAGACCACTTTTGGTGGTCTACAAGTGGTTTGCAGCTGGAAAAAGTGGTCTCCCACCATGCCACCACCTTCCTTTCCTGGTGTAGACCACCTTCCCCGCCTGGGAGACCACTTCCTTGCTGGGAGACCAGTTTTTCCCCTTGGAGACCACTTTTCCTGCCTGCCAGCCAATTTTCTGGTCGGCCAACTGGTTTTCTTGGTCTTTGAACCACCAATAGTGGTCTCCCACCATGCCATTAGCTTGCTTTCATGTTGTGGACCACCTTTCCACTATGGGAGATCACTTTTCTTTCTGGGAGACCACTTTTCATTCCGGGAGACCACTTTTTATCCTAGCCGACCAGAAAAAGTAGCTGGTCGACCAGTAAAAGTACCTGGCGAACCACTTCAACTAGTCGGCAGCTTTCTAACACCTTTTTGAAGATCTTTTCTTGCCAGCTGTGCCAGCTGGAAGGCACAAAAAGCATCCCCCATACACGTGTATGGAGGGATTGCTTAGAGCTCTTAGTGTGTTCAACAAGCTTGAACTTTGATTTGCTATATAAGGGAGCCTACTCCCTCATGCCTTAGGTTCAGATTTTGGTGCTTGAGCTACACATATCATTCTATCTCTATAATTCTCCATCTCTTTCATTTTTGTGCTTTAAAGTGTAGTTCCTTCAAACTTTTTCAAACAAACACATAGTGAAACACCACCCTTTCGTTGCTGAGGCATCTTGAGGTTGTTTCTGGAGTTTTTGGACTGGTTTGAGCTCAAAGAGGTTGCTGGAGTTGCAGCCTTGAAGTGGTTCTACAAGGGTGAGCTTCTAACCCTTAAAACCCTTGTTTTGGTTTAAGCTTTTGAACCTACTTGCATGCTATTTTGGCTTGACTTTAAACTAAAAAATGTTCTAATTTTTAAGGCTTAACATGTTTATTTAAGGTCCCTTTTGTGTTGGGGGTGGTCTATCCCCTCTTGTGCCTTGTGAGGTCTTGTTTTGAACCTTTCTTTTAAGCTATTGGGATCACCTTGTTTTGGCCTTCTCACCACTGAAACTTAGAGGAATTTCAGTGGTGGAAATGGTGTTTTGAGATCCCAAATAGGAGAGGGTCATCCCCTCTCCTTGTGTCTTGTGTGCTTGCTTCATTTGCCTCATGTTTGAGCATGTTTGTTAAGCTTATGTTGGCTCCATCTTAGCATGTATTTGTGGTTATTTTGACATGGCACACCACTATTTTGGTTTCGTTTTGTCACCTCATGCATGCTTAATACACATGTAGTGTAAATTTTGTAAGCTAGCTTTGTATGCTTCATGAAGTAGCATGTCTTTCTAGCTTGTTTTGAGTCCATCTCAGCATGTTCTTGGTGTTGTTTTGCCATGATATACGTCTGCTAAGATTTGGTTTGATAGCCCCATGCATGCTCCATGCACTTGTAGTGCAATCCCACAAACTAGCCTAACATGCATCATGTGTTTAGACCATCATTCTGGCATGTTTTGGCTAACTCTAAGAAGCTTTTGTCCATGTTTTAGCGTGCTCTAGCTCTGATTTGTGGTGTTTTGGTCATGCATGCATTTCTTTGTATAGCCATGGTTCAATCTTGCTCACTAGCTTTGTGTATTGAGTCCATTAGCATGCATTACTTGGACTATTTTCATGATTTGGCATCATTTGAAATATGATTTTAGTACATGTAATGTTTCCATACACTTGCATTTGTCACTTTTTCCATGCTTTGGAGAGTTGGTGTTTTATGCTTTAAGAATGAGTCATTGCGTATGCCTTTATGCCTAAGCTTGTGAGCTATCATCTCAGTGTGTTTTAGGGGTTATTTTGCCATGATATAACTCTGATTTTTGTTCATTAAGCCACCTCATGCTTGGTCTTGATAAGTGTAGTGTAATCCTCCCTTTTGGCCTTGTGTGCATCATGCCTTATGCCCTTCATGCTAGCTTGTTTTGACTTCCTTCCATGCATGTTTTAGACTCATTTTGACATGTTCTAGGACTATTTTGGGTTGCCTCAACCATATGCTTCATGTTTTGTATAGCTATAGTGCAAGTGCCTATGCTAGCTTTGAGCTTTGAGAACCATAGCATGCTTCATTTGCATTGTGTGCATGATTTGGCATCATTTACCATGACATTTCAAAGCATGTAGGACTGCCATGTTCCCATTTCTTTCACTCTTTGATTGCCTTAGAGTGTTATGCATTGTTGCGTTGTTTGTGGCCTAGCTTGTATGCTTGCATGCCTAGACTTTTGGGCACCCATCTTAGCATGTTTTGGTCTTTGTTTTGACCTACTTGAGTTCTTTTTGTGGCTGGTTCATGCTTTTGTGCCATGTATTGCATGTCTCTAAAGTAGTCCTCTTTGTTAGCTTTCATGCTTTAGGACCCTAGCATGCCATGCTTGTGTTGTTTGAATGATTTGGCATCATTTCATATCTTATTTCAGAGCTTATGGTGTTGCTACACTTCCACATTTGTCACTCCTTGAGCACTCTTGAGAGTTGTGCTCTTATGCTTTATTGATGGATAGTGAATGTGTATGCTTGTCTTGCATTTCATGCCTTCCTTTTCTAGCATTATGGCCACTGATTTGGGCATGACTGAGGTCAGTCCATTTTTGGTTTAAGTCCATTGAGCATGTTTGTTTTCATGTTCTTTGCATGCCTATGTTGCTTTGCATTGAGTATGCATGACATTAGCATTGATAGGTTGCTTATGTTGCATTGCATTGTGTATGCATGCCATTAGTATCGATAGGTTGCTTGTGTTGCTTTGCATTGAGTATGCATACCATTAGTATCGATAGGTTGCTTGTGTTGCTTTGCATTGAGTATGCATACCATTAGCATTGATAGCATGCTCATCTTACATTGCATTGTGTATGCCATGTTGTTGATTGCATTGTGTATGCCATGTTATATTGCATTGTGTTATGCATGTTGTTGCTTGCATTGTGTTTGGATTGGGTGTTAGTCCAAACACGAGAAACGAGGGACGTTTCATACTTGAAGTGATGAAACGTGCCTCAATTCTCGGTCGCCGACCCTCTTGATCAAGCATGATAGAGGTCAAGGCGTTTATGTGTTTATGTGTGCATTCATTTCACATTGAATTGTGCAATTTGGCTTGTCGGGCATCATGCATCGAGATGCGTGATTAGTAGCCTGAGGGTCGAGAACCGCACTCCCTTGAGCTTATGAAACGATAGGGAGGGTGGTTGTGCACATATACATTACAAATACATTGCCATGCCCCTTCTTGTTCTCTGTTGCAGCAAAGTGGAGAAGTGCAGCAACAACTGGTCGGCCGACTAGAAAAACTAGCTGGCCGACCACTTTTTCTAGTCTGCAGCAAAGAAAAATGGTCGGCAGGTGGTTGGCAACATCAACAACTGGTCGGCCATGTTCCTACAGGTTCCCATGGTGGAGTTAAAGCTTTGTAGAGCTTGGTGCAAGGTTCTGACAACAGTTGCAAACAGAGGCAAATCAGGGCATCGCAGTGGATTTCCGAACGAGGCGACCGGACATGCATGCACTCCTCTTCCTGAGGACCTCTCCTTAGCTTCTTTTCCTTAGCTAGTTTATGCTTTGGTTCTGTACTTCAGTAGTTAATGCATTTAGCTGCTTATTTGTGTTGTAATAACTAGTTAGTTAACTTGTTAGTTAATTAGCATCGTTTTGTACTTAATTAGTTAGCTTGTTAGTGAATTAGTTTTGTGATGTAATAATTAGTTTAATTAGCTTAGATTAGCTAGTTAGCTTATTATTCGGATCCTTCGTCGAGAGGGCCAACTGTTGTAATAAGCGTACGTGTGTGTGATGCATTTCTTCCAAGCCCTATTTATTTGTCCATTTTACTTAATCGCTTACTATGGTTAGTTTTAGGACATATTTCAATTAGCATACCTTATGCTTGCATGCGTGCATCCATTCATCTGTCTTGCATGCACCGGGCTCGGCGCATCATACTAAACTGCATTGTACTTCAATGCATTTACTTGAATACGTGTTCAACAACATGTTATCAAGTTGCATTTCATATGCCATCTTAGAATAGCCGAGCCTATCATAGCTGCATTTTGCATGTGTTGTATTAGCCATCTTAACATGAACTAGGATCATGCATGATTTCTAACTAGTTCTCTGTTTTGGCTCGGAGTACACGGTTAGTGTTTACGCTTTAGCATACTGGATGTGTGTAAGTGTTGCCATGTTTAGCATGCTTGCCATGGGGCTAACTGCTTGAGTATTTAATTGCATGAATGCCTGTGGATGAAGGTTGGATTGCTTGAATTGGAACAATTCATCGAAATGCGAGTTTTAAGCCCACGTGAGGGTGGCAAAATCTATGACTTAGCCTACTTGCGAGTAGCAAACTTCAAATCATTTTCACAAACGGACATGCAATGTTTTGTTCCAACTTAGGCGATCTGGTCTATACTTGTATGTTGTGCGCATCACGTAGTAAGGTTAGATTAATAACTGGAATAAGAACACATGTGTTTTCAAAAACAAAATATCATGTTAGTAAACGCCGATCTTTGATCGAGCGAGTGGGGGTGCTCATTGCATGACCTTCCCCTCTCGTACCCAAGTTCCCAAGCCGAGGCAACTTTGGTGATGACGGACACGTGGCCTTAGGCACGAGCCAGGGTTTCCTAAATTTTCCAAAATAAAATATTTAGGTGGCGACTCTGTATCTAGCAAAGCAGTCCATGTTTGACACTTCTTTATCAAAATCGATTTTCCAAAACGATTTGCCCGATTTGGATTCTTTGGTGATTTATCGATCTCATATTGCACATTGTGAGAATAGATTCAGAATTGTGACACGAGTCCGAACTGTAGTAGATAAGAACAAAACGATTCACGCCCTCGTGCACGGAGAGTAGAGTTCTTGGGGCGGTCTACACCAGCCCCAAACAGAGATAAAACAAGTCAAAATAGTAGCAAAAACATGCTGAGATGAAGTCACAAAATGCTAGAAAAACATGGTCACATGTTAAGCTATCTACGCATGTAAACAAGACACAAGAAGGGGAGGCTAACCCCTCAAATTTGAACTTCAAAACAAAGTTTTTGCCACTGAAATAACTTTGATTTTCAGTGGTTAAGAGGGCCAAAAAGTTTTAGTTAAAAGCTTTGAAAGATGGCACAACAACTTAACAATCAAGCAACAAGAAGGGTGGACCACCCCTAACTCCAAATAAACCTCAAACCACCATTTTAAACCATAAAAATACAGATTTTAGAGGTCAAAACCAGCCTTAAAACAGTATGTAAAGATGGCAAAACAAGTATTTAAATAAAGCTCAAAACACAAGTGTTCTACCTCTTGAAGACAAGATGCAATTCAGGCACCAAAGTCAAACCAAATAAAGCCAAAATCCACTTCTAGAGCTCAAGAAGGACCTTAAGAGACCTTAGCTCCAAGGTGAGAGTGTTTGGTTTAGGGTTGATGTGCAAAAGTGTGGAGAAACTAGACTTAAGACACAAAATAATAAGAGAGAGAGAGAGGAATTCAAGAAAAAGAGAGAATTTTTTTGTCTTCAAAATTTTCTAACCCCTCCACATGCAAGAGAGGGCTTTTATATATAGAAAATAAAAAATCCCCTCATCAAGATCCAGCCACACACGTGTTGGAAGATGCTTCAATCTATGCAAACAGCTGGCACAAAATATCACAAAATATCTGTTGAAACACTACTGGTCGGCCGCCCATCAGTGATGGCCGACAAGGGTTCATTGGTGGCCGGCTAGGCGCATCAATGGCTGGCAAGCCAAAAGCCATGGCTGGTAGCCCTCAAAACTGGCTAGCAGGCCATCACCAATCTCAATCTGAAAGGACCTAAGCATGGTCCAAAGATGAGGCAAAAATGATGCAGGGTTTGGAAAACTCAAACCAGTGGCATTCCGCCACGGACTTCAAGCACTTGGTGAGCAATCAGACTCACCACCGGATGTACCTATAAGATCATCCTAGTCTTAAAAGGCCATCAAAAATGGGGTGTCTGTAGTTGCCCCTCTTTGACAGAACTCGAAGTCGTGAAATGACGTGAGTGAATGTCAAAGCCCAAAGACAACCTATTTTGACAAGGCCGTAAGACTTGGACAGAAAGTCAAGACAGCAATAAAAGGTTACGCCCACAGGCTGCCAGGGCAAGATGCAAATAACATGCATGATGCAAGAACATAACTTATGATCATGCAATGAAGCTGCATAATGAAACATTTAAATGCAAACGTTATGTAAAGAAATACTACAGTAATCTCATTACATGAAAAGAAGTGAATAAACATGAACCAAACCACCTTTCATGCAGAAAGGATGTAAGAAAATTATGCAAGCTCAACTATGCATCACGCAGGAAAGGAAAAGAATAACACAACCTATCGGGCGCACTCGAGGTGTCAAACAAGATCCTAACGCGTTGCACGCGGAAGGAGAAGAGAGTGGCGTAAACACCGGGCACACCTGAATGTTTCTAATCAAAAGCATCCTAACGCGTCGCACGTGAAAGGAGAAGAGAGCGGTGTAAACACCGGGCATACCTGAACGTTTCTAACCGAAAGCATCCTAACGTGCAACATGCGAAAGGAGAAAGGGGTAATGAGAACACCGGGACGCATCCAAATGTCCCTAACCGAAGCATCCTAACGCATCACACGCAAGAGGAGAAAGGGAGTGGTGTAAACAACGGAACTCGTCCAAATGCTTTTAACCAAAACAAGGAGTGGTGTAAACACCGGAATTCGTCCGAATGCTTCTAACCAAAACAAGGAGTGGCGTAAACACCGGAACTCATCTGAATGCTTCCAACCAAAGCAAAAAGTGGTGTAAACACCGAAACTCGTCCAAATGCTTCTAACCAAAACAAGGAGTCGGATCAAAGGACATGAGTGGTCTCACCTGGAACTCCTCTAAATGAACCGTACATACAACATCGTCCATGTAAAGAAAGACACTTAACAAGTGTGATATAGTAAGAATGCATGTTCCATGCAAAACAACCGATATATAAATGTGATGGCATATTCTATATGGAATCGAAAGCATATTCTATGCAAGAGACAAGAGCATTTTCTATGCAAAATTGAAAACAGGAGCATATTCCATACGACACCAAAATTCATATTCTACGCAACTATGCAATAGTACAAAATGTATATTCTATATAAGATTAACAATTGTAGCAAATGCAACGACGAAATGCGTGTTCAATGTAATAACAAAATGCATATTCTATGCAAATGTAGCAAATGCGTGTTCTATGCAACATCGGCCAATGGACATTCTATGCAATGATGAAAGTATAATCGTTAAACCCAATTTCGAGAACAACTTCCGATTTACCACTCGGAAAAGTTGCAATACGTTTGAAAGGATACACCTTGTCTATGTTGATGAGAGACGACCATTGTGCATTGGAAATGCAATTCTGCGATTCCGTAAAGACATTCTGAGTCAAACACTGAACAACCCCTGCACTTCTTGGAAGCCAAGGACACAAAATTGAGCCAGGGATACAGGAGAGACTTTTGGGAACCTGCCGGCCACCAGAGGGAGCCGTCGGCTACCTGCCGGCCACCAGTGTGCCATGCCGGCCATCGATGGTACACTGCCAGCCATCGATGGCAGTTTTGGGCAAAATCGACTTTTCACATTCGGGCCTTTAAGTACACTACTCCAAACTTCATTTGCTCACAAGCCCTTGCTCGAAAATCATCTCCCTCTCTCTCTAGGTGCTTCTTCTCTCTAGATCCGCGCTTTGTACGTGTTTTCCAACACCCTACACAAACTTTATTCGATAAATCCTCCTAGTTCTCTTCACTTTGAACTGATTGGAATTTAATTTCGACGCTTCCTTCCTCATTTTCACCCTTCTAGGCTCATTCCCCTCGAGTTTCTCCCGAGTTTTGTGCATTTTTCCCGAGTTTGACTTTCTTTGACTTTTTCTCTCTCATAGGGTTGACTTTTTCAAAGTTTTTCCGTTTTTCTTCACTCTTCCTCACTTTTCACCCATCTCGTGCCTATTTTCAAATGGCGGACGATGTTTCCCATGATGGGACTCCTCCCGAGCTTCCTCCAATGGACTTCGAGGAGGACTTCAAGGCCAAGGCCGAGCCTGAGCCAGAGCCATTACCATTGAGTATACGGCCCTTTGATCTAGCGAGGTACCATCCTCAGACACACATAGTGCCCACTACAGAAGGTATCAGATCCTTTACTAACTTTGCTGAGGACGCACTAGAGGACCTCCTGTTGAGAGAGCCAGCGTCTCATTTATCGGCCATCGCTGTTGAGGTACAAAAACTATTTTTCTGTATTACTGCCCTTAACTATTTACATTTCTTGCACTGTTGTGATTTGATTCCATCTCATGCACTGCATTGATTTGATTGTATCTCACACATTACCTTGATTTGATTGCACCTTATGCATTGCCACAGGACGGGTCTCATGCCTTCTGGGGCTATGGCACGACGACCGCTCGAGATTGGTATGGCGAGCTCCCAGCTAGAGTTCACAACATCATTGATGAGACAGGCTTTGGTCTATTTTGCTCCAACTTGACTCGGGTTATAGCGAGCCATTCTCTCTTAGGGGCTCTGGTGGAGAGGTGGTGGGATACCACCAACTCCTTCTATTTTTCCACCATAGGGGAGATGACGATGACCCCTTACGACTTTGCCATGATCACCGGCTTAGGCATAGGGGGTGATCCGATCCCTCTCAGCCCTGATATAGGGGAGTGAGAGGCAGCATGGGTCGAGGTGCTTGGGCACATCCACCGACACTCCGGACAAGCATGGTTCAATACAACTGGTTTGAGGAGTAGTTCAGGGGGACTGAGCCCGAGACAGTCGAGAAGATAGAGCAGTATGCCAGAGGTTTCCTCATGTTCCTCTTTGGTACCATCTTGTTTTTGAACAAGTGAAACATCGTAGGTCTGTATTTGTTGAGCGCCTTGGTAGTGCTCCATCGAGTTCAGTTCTATGATTGGGGCGGAGCCGGCCTCACCACCTTGTATGGATACATGAGTTCGACTTCCCACAGGAGTAGGCACCTGATTGGAGGCTACTTGCGGGCTTAGGAGGTACACAGCTTAATTCCCTTCGCTTTACACCTGTTCAACACATGTATTTTCTGCTTTGCATTTTCTATACTTGTTCATGCACTATATGCTTTTTGCTTTGTATTTTCTATATCTATTCATACACTACACGCTTTTTGTTTTGCATTTTCTATATCTATTCATGTACTGCATTGATCGCATATCATCACGCTTTCCATGTAGCAATGGGTGTACGCGTACTTCCCGGCTCTTGCTCCAGAGTCTGTAGAGGAGGTTCTAGCGACAGTCCCATTTTCTCGGGTATACCACGACCAGCTCCGCTGTAGGACCTGGGAAACCTTCATGTTTTTCTGCTAGTATTTTGACATGGTCATGGCGCACGAGGTAATCCGAAACAAAGTTATCATACTTTTCAACGGTTTTAATCCACACATTGGCGATTGACAACGACTAATAATCTGTTTACTTTCTATTTCATATCACATGGCAGCCCTGGGCCATGATACCATCAGGGGTTCGAGCCCAGTATGATACAGCTCAGGTCCGCCATCACATTCTTCTCGAGGGCCCGATTTGCCGTGCCTGGTTCTTAGGCGAGCGTTTCGCGCGCCATACTTTGGGCCAGCCAGCCCCATTTATACTGATGGTACCTCCAGCGTCCATGAGAGTGACACATAGTCTATCTGCCGACGAGGTGATCCAGTTCATGGTAGGGTTGAAGGCAGAGTATTTCTGTATAGAGGGCGATTATGCGACCTTTATCCATACACACCTGATGCTGCCTCTAACCGGCGTTCGTAGGGGTGAGGGAGTGAGAGCTCCTGCCATAAGGGTGAGACGCAGAGCCAGTCAAGCAAGCACTGCCCGTGGCAAAGGGACTTCCTAGGCAAAGCAGAGGGCTGGTTGGTTGGAGCTTCTGACTGAGCTGACAGGTTGGCGGTACACTAGCGAGGCTTATAGGATTCCGATTGAGCCTCCGGTGGCTGGTCACAGATATGTCAGGGCGCCTGATTCTCCTCCAGTACGCACTACAGTTTTCATTTTTTTCCATTCTTGCTTAGATACTCAGACATTCATTCTTTCCAGACACTGATCATTCCAAATTGCATTTGCAGGCCCCCGCAGGGTACGTTGAGGGATTATTTGAGATGTTGACCTCATTTGAGGTCATGATTTTGAGGAGGGAGGCGATACTCGGCTCCCATGGCATTCAGGTAATTTTTCAATTTTCTTACATTTCGGTCATCATATTTCTACTGATATACTGAAACTGACATTTCAACTGAACACTTCTTCACCTTGCACTGATACACTACATGTATAGATCACATCTGACACACTGCATTCTCATATTGTATTCATATATGGTGAACCATACTTGCATCTGATACACGTACTGTGGCTGACATATACCAACTAATTTTTAAGGTCCCACTTTTACCGACAGTAGCAGCAGCAGCCATAGTAGGACCTTCAGTACCTTCTCCAATAGTAGAGAGAGGAGAGAGAGACTGGCTCCAGCACGGAGTCGAGGCAAAGCTAGGGGTACCCGTGACGAGAGTGGCCCTTTAGAGCCCGTTCTAGACGATGATGATGACGAGATGAACGAGGATGAGGAGGCAACGAGTCCACAGTCAGAGTCATCTGGGGACGGAGACAACGACGCTGGCTCGGATTCTGCTAGTGGTGAGGCTACGGAGGCTGAGGAGGGCTCCAATTCAGACTCTGATTCAGATTCGGGTAGTGGTGCCGATGGAGACAGTGCTACAGAATCCGCTCCGCCGAGGAAGAAGACGAAGAAGGCTTTTCGAGCCTGAGATAGCTGGCATTGATCTATTTATATTTTGACTTAGTTTCTTTTTGTTAGTAGTGTTAGCACTTTGTACAGCTTCAGACGAGTTTTATTTCTTTAAAAACTTGTACTCTTTTGTAAAAAGTGACCACGATCGGAAAGAAAATAGCTTTTGATGAAAAAGTGTTATATTTTGCATTCTGAGCATTGCATAACATCGTATAGCATAAAAAACAAAATTGATCTTGATCGAAAACTGCACATTGTATTGGTAATGAACTGACCAACATCTGAAATAACAAATAGGGTAAAAAAACTCGATAAACAACACAACAGCTCGACAGGCTAATCAGTGCAAATACAACTCGATAAGCAAAAAAAAAAAAACTTGATAACCAACATGAATACAACTCAATAAGCAAAACAAGGCGAATACAACTCTGTGGAGAAGTGATTTGGAAATACTCTTCTGATCCTGGGGAACGCTCATGATCTGTTAATAGTCACCTAAAAAGGAACAAACACTCCGGTCGGGGGTGCCAAAATTAGCACTCCGACGGACAAGTCAGTCTCAACTCTCAAGATTACTTATTTTCTAAGTTAAGCATAACAATTCTCAGCTGCCTTTCTTAGTTTGTTGTTCCTTTATTTATACTCGTTTCCTGGGCTTTGGAGCCATGTCCACTTTTCACTCGTTATCCTTTTATTTACTCGACTCCATAGTTCAGTATCCACTCGTTTTATCTGTTTTATTCGGCTTCCTGATCGTGCAGGAAAGGGCCGAGTAATATCTATCTTATAGAGTACGCTTCTGATTCTTCCAATTATCCAACCCCCACAATTGCCCCCCAAACACCCTGCTATCACCAGTTAGTCGGCGTGTTTGGCTTTTAGCCTGAGAAGTCAAAAAAAATTCGACGGTTAACCGTCTTCCCAATGCATGTCAGAATACGTACTTAGTCATTGTAACGCTTTCCCGCCCCTTTGTACACTGCTTCCATTTAATATGGTTTGAAATTGCCTCTTCTAGTGTGTGTCCTGAATGTTCGAAAGATATCTTGCTCGCCCTTCAGTGCAACTCTATTTCTTCGCGGCTTCTACAACTCGTTTTTCACTCTATCTCTTGTAAGTCTTCTTTTCTTCATTTTTGATCCTGCTTCCTTATTGGCTTTTAACTTTTCCTAATCATTGGGTTTGGCTTAAAAAGAATGGCAAAACATCTGAAAGAGCTCTTTTCGGTGGATCGAATCTCCAGCTTTCGACATCATTTCTTTATCCCTGACGACGTCCATCTGTCACTTTTGGCAGACATCATCACAGATATGCAGAGGGAAAATGAAAGCACAATCGTCTTTCCTCTCTTATCAATTGCTGAGGGCGGAGTCCGCTTTCCCCACTTTTGAGGGCCGTTTTTAGATACTGGGGTCTGATCCCCTCCAAGCCCAACGTCAATTTCTTTCGTATCATAATGGGGATCGTAGAACTGAATCATCGTCTTAGGACCAATTTAGGTATTCCTTCCATTCGGCATTGTTACGCCCTTGCCAAATCCACTGGCCGGCTACGGTGCTACTTTCTTAGAGCTAAGGATACTGATCATCACTTAGTGACTATGCTCGCCAGCTCTAGCAAGCGTGTCGATGACGTGATGGTCGTTGTCTGTGGCAACTGGGAGTTCGGCGAAGGCGAAGATCGTCTAAACCCAGTGCCGAGGAAAAAAGGCAAACCATGTGGCCGATTAGATCACTTTGGTCTTCATATTTGCATGTATATGTATTTGGCACTATGTTCATCTTATCGTTTTGTTTGTGCAAGCAGCGATTTGAAGAAAGTGTTGGTTTTAGACGACGATGTCATGCTTGTAGAAATCGAAACAGCACTACAGTTTGTCAGTCGTCCAAACCTTCGAAAACAAGGGAGGGCAGCCCACATTCTCCTACGGTACGAGCCAACTTACACAATGTTCTCGGCGGCAGACAACATTCCGATCGCGCAAGGCGACAATCAACTTGCTGCCCTCATCTTCCCCAATTTCAAAAACTTGAGGCAGATCGGTTTAGAGTCATCTGATTCTGAACACGCGAAAAAACAACTGGCAAAACTAATTGCTGAGGATTTGGACCGGTCAGCCGCGGAAGTTGATGACGCGACTAATTCGGCCTTTGAGGAAGCCGGATTGAACTATTCTAACCCTCCGTCTACATTAGGCCGAGGAGACGCCTTCGAAGATATTTTTTCGAACTTGGGAGACCTTCCCGGCGATTACTCTGAAGATATGGCTGGGAAAAATCTTACGCAGATGGCACGGAAGAGGAACGCCGAATGCATGGCTACCCGAAAAAAGGCTGAGGCCATCCGTTCTGGATTTGTCCTGACTGAATCTGTTCAACATACTATTGTAGAGGAATTGGCCCAGGTTGTCGTCATCGAGACGGAAAAGGATGTCGAGTACCCGATTACAGAAGAGCTGTTGATTTCGGAGGATCGAGGCAAAAAAAGAAACGCCGAGGACATGGACGACTCCGAAGACGGCCCCATTGTTAAGCGGCCATGCTTGGAGGAGTCGGCTGTGGTTGCTCCTTTCATCATTGAACCAAAGATAAAAAACATGCTGATCTCCTCCGAAGCGTCGGCTTTGAAATATCCCACTGTGGCATTGAGCTTGGCTATCTCGGTCTCCTTGCCGACTGATATGATGACCTTTCGAGCCGAGCCGGACTTGGCAATGGTAGCATTAGTTGCTCAGTCGGCCTTTTTGTTAAGTGTTTATCCTTGGAATGTGATGAATTTTTGGTTTGCATTTGATGTTTCTTGGAATGTGACGATCCTTTATTTTGCAGACAATTGGTAGGATCGCCGAATTAGGCCGCCGCAGCGTAACACTGTTGAGAGGATTGGCCATTTGTAATTGGAAGTTGATGGCCAAAGGAGCAGGATGGAGTTTGAGGCAACGAGGGCCGCAATGGAAAGTGCACGGGCGGAGGTTGAGAAGGAAAGGGCCAGGACTGCTGATCAACTCAGGTCTGACGTCGAGGAGAGGGCAAGCGCGAGCGAGGAATCGCTCAAGTTGGCCAAGGAGACGCTTGCGAAACTGGAGGCCAAGTTAGAAGGGTTGAAGCAGGATAAGGAAAAAGCCGAATCTGAGGCTTCCGCGGCGTTCGAGACTGGGAAGAACGCCGCTTTTAATGACTACGTAGAAGAAGTCCCCAAATTTAAGAAACGGGGATTTAGACACGGCTGGCTCAAAGCCCTTACTGCCGCTGGAGTTACATTGGCCATGCCAATTCCATACGAGCAAGTGGACGTTGAGCCCCTTGATGACAATCTAGTTTTGTTAGGCTTTACTCAATTGCAATGTATGCTTTTTGTTAGTTGACTTCCGTCTTTTTTGGATTTTCATATGTAAAATGTCCCCTGTTAGCGCCCATTTTATGAATGAAAATTTTGTATGCTCTCAGATTATTTCTCGTATTGTTTGCTGTATAAGTATATAGTTAGGAGAATCAACAGCTAGGACAAAATGTCAAGCTTACGTAAGACGGCAAACTTAGTCAGCCGATTAAAATTAGGGATCTGATTTAATCATAAACAAAATGAATTTATGACTACTATTCAGATAAATCGATTCATGGAACAGCTGGGGCACTCAAGCCGTCTAGATTGATGAATTTTCCCTTGCCTCAGCTGGTTCATGATCATAGAACGCCGATTAACACGTTACGTATGAATCTTGTACTGGAGAATTGATTCGTGGAACGGCTGGGGCACTAAAGCCGTCTAGAGTGATGAATCTGCCCTTGCCCAAGCTTGTTCATGATCGTAGAACGCCGGTTAACATGTTACGTATGAATCTTGTAGAGAATCAATTCGTGGAATGGCTGGGGCACTCAAGCCGTCAAGATTGATGAATTTGCCCTTGCCCCAGCTGGTTCATGATCGTAGAATGCCGATTAACGCGTTACGTATGAATCTTGTACTGGAGAATCGATTCGTGGAACGGCTGGGGCACTCAAGCCGTCTAGATTGATGAATCTGCCCTTGTCCCAGCTGGTTCATGATCGTAGAACGCCGACTAACAGTGGTGGATGGGGTGATTGGGGCATATGACTCAATCGGCGCTGGGCTATTGACGCTTCAATATTATTGAGATTGCATCGGAGGTGCTTCCCTCGTAAGGAATAAATGGGCTTGTACTTCGTGAACGAGGGTCCTATTTATGTGCTCAGTCAGCAACTCAGTCCAGCTCTGGGAAGAAGATTAAACAAGTGCGAATGTCAAATAAGCTTTTCTTCAACAGCAGAGGTGAAGCGAAGACGCTAGCTGAGTTGGGAGGTGCCATGAGTCGAAGCAGTGAACCTTCACTCGCGGGCAGTAGGACTTTGAGGGATCGGGGGGGACACCAATCTCCCCGTCGTCGAAGTAGGTCGCTTAGAAGGGACAAACAGGCACAGCGTAAGTCTCTTCAACCTCGTCCTGGAAGGGAATCCGACGCGACTCCTCGCTCATTGAGTTTCACGGTCTTCATGGGTAATAGACCAATGACAGAGGCGGATTCAATCATTCGAGATCCAAATGTGGCCGTCGAGTTCGCTCGATAGATTTTTCCACCCAAAGTTAAGCAGTCGATGGTAGGGCGGCCGGACTTCGAAGTGTTTCGTGAAGGCGTTCACGAGGCGGTGAGAGGATTGTACACGGTTTATGAGATCTGCATGCGTCTCCATGCCACTCGCCGTGACATAGAATAGAGAGATGAACGCATTCGAAAGTTAGAAGCTCGCGCCGAGAAGGCCGAGCGTGAGCTAAGGGAAATCAAGTCTGCCGGGCCCCAAGCAACCAGGCACCCCAACCCGGTTGTCGAAGAGAGGGTTACTCAAAGGCTGATCAGTGATGCGATCAACGATTGTAATACGGCTAGCATGTTCGCGATCAAGACTGTGAGGGGTACGACTTATGAAAAAGGCTTCCACGATGGCCGAAAGGTCGGGATTCAGAAGACCAAGGAGAAACTCGCTGAAGAAGTCTGCCGATGTGAAAATCATGGGTTCAAGCACGGTTGGATCAAGGCACTTCGGCAAGTCAAGGCACTTCGGCAAGTTGAGAATCTCTAGGCGGTAGGGTTCGATTTGGCGTTTTCGTCGTACCATCAGAATGATTTACCCTTCTCTGCTTTTGAAATTGAGAAGAGTGATGATGAAGATGTCGCTGAACGAAAGAAAACCTTGTAATCATTTTGTAGATTGAAAATGAAATTATGTATTTATTAGCTGATGTTAATAAAATGCTTAGTTCTTAATTTGTAATGCACTTATTACGCGTTTTATATTAGTACACAATTTATTCAGAATGTGCGCACGTATTACGTTTATACGGCTTGAACAATTTAATTTGAATAGGACATTGTTTATTTCAATTTTGCCTGTTTCAACTTTGTTTAGTTGTAATTTGTGTTCGGCACACGTTTATTTCGACTTCGGTGGCATCACGCGCCGAGGGCGCTCCGAGTTTGGAGGCTTTTTCAGCTAAAAGACGTCGTGCACCGATAGGGTGCCGAATCTGAAAACTCCCATCTTTAACTGCCGTTTAGATAATTGGGCCATTTTAACTTTGAAAAGTCGAAAATTAGTACATGGAATGGCTGTGGCCAATATCGATCGGCGTCCGTCTTTTGGAGTTCAGTGTTTAATGAAATCGCCTCGGGGTCACTGCAAGGGTTAGAAATAAATCGCCATAAACTTTGGCTGAGCTTGATACTACAATCAGTCGTAGCAGGGAACCTACCCGTGTGAGAGGTAGGGCGTTTAAAGAACGGAAAAAATGTCAGCCCCCAAGTCGTCGAAGTAGATCACCCCGAAGGGAGAAACAACAACGGGGAAGTTCTCCGCAACCGCGATTGAGAAATGAGGCCGACGTAGCACAGCGACTGTTGAGAGTTACTGTTTTCGTGGGGGATTCCTTTCTTGTCCTGGATCTTGGCCTTGACGTTGTCTATGGTGTCAACGCTCTCCACCTCGAGGGTGATTTCCTCGCCCGTGTGAACATCGTGGATTCAAGCGCGGCCAGATCAAAGCTTTTCAAGCTACGGATGCCCTTCCTTCTAGCGCGGGTGCCGATTCGATGCTGCCGCTGTACCAACACGACCACTTCCCCTTTTTCGCCTTCGAAGTTTGAGAGGGGCAAGGACGAAGGTGACGCCGTATGAAAATAAATTGCATTTTTGTAATTACTGTTTAATCGAATAAAACGTGTTATTTTAAAAGTGCATATATCTCATTCTGAATTTTTTATGTTTAATTAAACATATTATTTCGAATGTTGGCACGTTCTGTTTTGTTCATGTGGTTGTGTTGGTTGAACTTGGATATCCCTGCTTTAATTAAGCATTATATGGCCCTTGAGCGTTGCCCGATGGGACACTATTTGGTCAGCCGAATTTGAAGGCTTTAATCGGCCAATTGTGATATCTACGAAGGGTGTTCCGAATTCGGAGGCTTTAATTAGCCAATCGTGATATCCACGAAGGGCGCTCCAAATTCGAAGGCTTTTTCGGCCCAACGACGTCATACGCCGATGGGGCTCCAAATCCAGAGGCTTTTTGGCCAATCATGATATCCACGAAGGGCGCTCCGAATCCGGAGGCTTTTTCGGCCCAACGACGTCATGCGCCGATGGGGCTCCGAATTCGGAGGCTTTAATCGGCCAATCATGATATCCACGAAGGGCGCTCCGAATCTGGAGGCTTTTTTGGTCCAACAACGTCATGCGCCGATGGGGCTTTGAATCTAGAGGCTTTAATCGGCCAATCATGATATCTACGAATGGCGCTCTGAATCCGGAGGCTTTTTCGGCCCAACGACGTCATGCGCCGATTGGGCTCCGAATCTGGAGGCTTTTTGGCCAATCATGATATCCACGAAGGGTGCTTCGAATCCGGAGGCTTTTTTGGCCCAACGACGTCATGCGCCGATGAGGATCCGAATCCAGAGGCTTTATTCGGCCAATCGTGATATCCACGACGGGCGCTCCGAATCTGGAGGCTTTTTGGCCCAACGATGTCATGCGCCGATGGGGCTCTGAATCCGGAGGCTTTAATCGGCCAATCGTGATATCCACGATGGGCGCTCCGAATCTAAAGGCTTTTCCCGTCGCAGCACTTTTTAATTATATTCGGCATTGGGTGGGATTACCACTTTTCAACAAGAATCCTTGCATTTCGAAAGTGGAATGTGTACATAGCGAATCATTTAGAGCTGGGATCATTCCCCATAAGTCAGGTTTAATGACAGAATTTTCGCAAGTGCGTCGGGTTCCATGGCCGTGGCAGACTTCTTCCTGACATATTTCTGAGTCGATATGGAATCTATCCGATAATGGCCATCTCAGTTAGGACCCAATTTTCCATTAACTGGTTTCTTGTCACCTAAAAGTACCTTCAGGATCAACTCTCCCGATGTGGCGACGCAGCTGAATGCGTTGATACCGCGACTTGGCAAGCTGCTGCTGGTATCGCCTAGGGCTTCTGTGGCTTCAGTGGAGTTGACCTGCAATTATGTTGGTGTCTTTCCAGAGAGGAGATAACATGCTTGTGCGGATTGCTGGGAACCATGGATTTGCTCAATGCCGTGTTTGGTCGGGAAGCGTAGCAGCTGATGATAGGTGCTTGGGATGGCCTGAATAGTATGCAACCAAGTTCGCCCCATAATGAGATTATACGGCGAAGGGAGCTTGATGACCAAGAATTCCACATCCACTGTTTGGGAGACCGCTCAAATGGGAAGTGTGATTTTCCCCAACGGGTACTCTGGATTTGCGTTGAAGCCGAATACTGGATGAGGAGCCGGAGACAGGTCTAATTCGTTGAGGCCGAGTTTGATGAAGGTCTCGTAATACATGACCTCTGAAGTGCTCCGCTGGTCTATGAGGACACGTTCAATGGTAAATTGATTTACGTGAAGTTCAATGACCAATGGATCAATATGGGGGAGTGTTATGCTGATAAGATCGGAATCGTCGAAGATAATACTCGGAGCTTCGTGGGTCCATTTTATCAGTCAGCGTTGCTTCTGGGGGGCTAACCAAATTGCGTGTACGGTAAGAGGCATTGGAAAGCTGTATATCATATGAATGATGCCGATCAGAGGTGAATCCTGCCGAAGGGCAACTGTTTTGATTGAGCTCTTTCGAACATGTTGTTGGAGCCGACCATCTTGCACCAATTCCTCAAGGTGGTCCTTCAAAGCATAACAACTGTCCGTATCACGGCCGTGATCTTTGTGACACTCACACCACCTATCCCGCCTTCTCGTGTCAGGAGGTCCCACCATTTTAGACGGCCATTTGAAGAACGGAATATGTTGGATTTTGGACATAACCAAGCTGATTGACTTTGACAGCTCCGTTTATTTCTTGTCGGCACACTTTGTGCGCCTACTATCAACTTGCAGTTGCTCATTTGCTCGATGTGAGCATTGATCGCTTGATCGGCGAGAATCCCGTTTCTTGTCTTGTTTAGCCCGCTGTTGTGGTTTGGGGCTCTGAGGTGGTACGGAACTTATTGGCTGAGCAATTTCAGGAGGGGCCATTTTGTTGGCCATGTGTCCGGCTTTAACCCGCAAGGCGTCATCTTCCACTTTGCAGTATTCCTCTACTTTCTTCATCAACCCCCAGACTATCTTAGGGGGTCTTCTAGTCAAGGAACTATGGAGGGCACTATCTGAATGTAATCCCATTTTGAAGGCGGTGATGGCCATGGAGTCGTTGCAAGTGTCATCAACAATATTAAAGCATTCCCAATATTGCACCGAATATACTTTTAGTGTTTCTCCTAGCAGGATTTGCATTGCCCAGAGAGAGTCAGCTTGTTTCGGCTGGACCTCGTTAGTGATGAATCTGGCCCTAAAGGATTTCTGTAATTGGTGGAAGGTTTTGATCGAAGCCGGCTCCAATTTATAATATCACCTAACAGCCAACGGTCCCAAACTACTGGAAAATATTCAGCACATGAGGGCCTCGTCGTCTGCATGCAACGTCATGGCTTGCTTGTAGTGGCGGATGTGGTCGGTGGGGTCTGATTTGCCGTCATACAAGGTGAATAACGGTGCTTTGAATTTCTTGGGTAGGACTGCCTTTGCAATCCGTCGTACGAATGGATCGCGTTGATCTTCTTCCGAAATGTTCCTTCTTCGCTTGTGCCTTATACGGGGACTTTCTTCAGAAGAACTGGTAGTTTCAGGTCGCCCCTTCTTCTTGGGCTCCAGGGATAATGAGTCGGAGTCGCTATTAGTGTCGTCCTGTCGAGCTCGAGGTCGTCGACCACTTGCCTTTGGAGGTCGTTCCAGATTTAGGCGTACAGCTTGTTTGGACTTCGCCACTTCCAAGGCCAAATCTTCATGAAGACGTTCGTTTTCTGTGATCATGTTCTCCAATCTTTGTTCGTTTTGCTTTGCCTGTTCCATGATCGCTTGCATTGCTTCATGCTCTGGAGTCGAGGGTGAGGCGAAATTCAGAGCGCATCTTACAAGGATGGTGTCCGGTCCAAGCATGTTTGGTGGAGTGAGGTCGTCTCTCTGCGTGGTTTCATCAGTGACTATTGGAGGGTCCTCCGTCACGCCCGCCATGGATATGCTTGAGTATTACCATAGACGGCACCAATTATGGAGAAGTGGTTTGGAAATACTCTTCTGATCTTGGGGGACGCTCGTGATTTGCTAATAGTCACCTGAAAAGGAACAAACACTCCGGTCGGGGTGCCGGAATTAGCACTCCGACGGACAAGTCAGTCCCAACTCTCAAGATTACTTATATTCTAAGTTAAGCACAACAATTCTCAACTGCCTTTCTTAGTCTGTTGTTCCTTTATTTATACTCGTTTCCTGGGCCTCGGGGCCAGGTCCACTTTTCACTCATTATCCTTTTATTTACTCAGCTCCATAGTTCTGTATCCACTCGGCTTATCTGTTTTATTCGGCTTCCTGATCGTGCAGGAAAGAGCCGAGTAATATCTGTCTTCTAGAGTATGATTTTGATTCTTCCAATTATCCGGCCCCCACAAACTCAAATAAACATGCTCAAGCCCAAAGGGACTAAAACACAACCTCGGAACACACAAACAACAGAACAATACTACTACATGCAATTGAGTCTTCATAAAGGAGGGTAGTAAGCACAAAAGGAAGGCTGCCGGCCATGTGGGGTGGACTGCCAGCTAGGAATTCCTCCTCCCAGCCATCAATGTGCCCTTGCCGGCCATTAATGAGCCTCTGCCGGCCATCAATGTGCAGAACCTCCAAAATGTTGACACCTGGCCTCCACTCACTGCCTTATCTTCTACAAAAGCTCTAGCCTCGTGGTTTCTTTATTCCAGCTGTTCTTTTGCCACAAATAGAGCCATTCTCTGCCGAAAAACTCTCAAATTGGATTGTGACTTTAGATGGCTCGGAAAAGTTGAATTTATGGGGTTTCGACATAAATGCACTATTCCCGCTAAGTCATATCCCGTTGTGTTTTCCGTTCCTCAATGCTGCGGCTAGATGTTGGAACTCGATTACAGACGTGTTTAGCTTCAGGGGACAAGAGATATGTCCGATAATTGAAGAATTCCGAGTTTTGATGGAATCCCGGCGTGACAAGGAAATCTTGCCCCAGTCCCGTTTTAGTCACATCCAGGCTTTAGGAAGGATGTGTGGGCTCACTTTACACGATGCCCGATCTTTGTTTCGCAACGGAGAGTTGGATATTCCTCGCCTTATTCATCAATTTTCTGACCCTGGCAATCACGGCGATCGTCTTTGGCAAAGTTTTTGGCAACATGCCCTTTGCTTGTGTATGTTGGCTAATTTTTTGCTTGCCCATGGCTTCGGAGGGTCTAGCATTCGCTTGATCGAAGTAGCCCAAGGCTTGAAAGAGGGCAAGAGCTGCATTGGCTTGACACTGGTCGAGACTTTGATGGGCTTGGATGCCTTCTATAGACGGGAGACAACCAAATTTGCAAGAAGTCCACTACTTTTGCAGGTAATGTTTCCTACCCTTCTCATATGTGTTTCTTACATCTCTCGGCACTCATGCTCTGTTTTTCCCTCAAAACCCTTTCTCACTTTTTCTCTCCACATATACCGCTCTATTCTTTAATCTCTCTTATTTTTCATCCCTTCCCAGATATGGCTCATGGGCAGGTTAAAGGTAGTGGACTCTTGCCCTGCATATTCAGCATAAGGCTATTTCTTTCGCCCAATGGCTAATTGATTTCTCGAACGAGGGGTGGTGGTGCTATTGGATGTGCAACCGGTCCACTGCTGACATTGCTTGGCGTTGCCCCTGGTTTGATCTGCCCGAGATGAGCTAAGCATGGCTCGGCAACCCGGCATTCAGCTGGTTGGCTTGACATACTGCATATTCTACTTTCCATTCCAGTTCAGGAGTCAGTTTGGACAAGACCAGATTTGCCCAGAAGAAGGAGTAGAGTACCCGGCTTCATTTCCAATCCGAGGTTCACAACTAGCTCGATATCCCACTGCATGGAGGACAAGAGAACTTCTGGCTCCTGCTCCCAATTTCAGTGGCACTCTTTCTGGCAAATGCATAGCTTGCCTCGAGGATGTGGCGTAGACCGGGTCTACTTTAGCATCGGAAGCTTCCACAAGCTCTGGAAGGGAACGCAGGAACACCAGACTTATCCATGCCCCAAGTTTATTGCTTTGATCTGTACTTTCAAGTTTTCCTTTCGAATGTAATAAAAGCAACTTTGATTTGAATCAAGAGTTAGAGAACTTTGTATTGAAATCAATGAAATTGAAGTTGTGGGCACCGAAAATTTTCCTTTTGGTCCAAAAATGGTCTAAGTTGTAAAAAGATTAATTTGAACAAAATCAACTTTTATTAAAAATTTTCAAAACCATTTTCAATGAGGATCACAACTTGACACACCTGGAGTCTATCCTTGAGAAGTACAACCCCAAATTCAGCAAATAGAAAGTTGCCCCTTGTTTGAATAACACTGCACTGTACTATAACCAGCTGTCATAGTGAAGACCACAACCGAACTCTTGGATATAGAGAAGACCAAGATGACTAGAACAATCTCATTGACATAGTTAATTTGGAAGTGTTTATGGCTAGACTTCAGAATGAAGTTGCCTACGTATCCCAAAGACGGGAATCAAGCCTTACATAGTTCGGTTCAGGTTCACTCGAGTATTGACACTCTCTTTTTGCGCTCTAACTTTTGCCAAGGCTGCTCTTGCTGGGTTTTCAACCTTGTGAGCTCAGTTTTTCCTTTTTCCAATTTTTTGTGCTCTAACTTTTGCCTAGGTCGTCCTTTCGGGTTTTCGGCCTAGCGAGCCACTCAAGGATAGTATTTCTTCAACTTGTCCATGTTGATTGGTTAGGAGAATTCTAGGCCATCTAGGTCTATAAGAATAACAGCTCCACCGGACCAAATAGATTTGATGATATAAGGAACAGTCCAATTGGCTCTGAACTTGCCCGTAGGGTCATAGATGGGAGCTCGGTTGCCTTTTAGCACCAAATCCCTTTCCATAAGATTCCTAGGCTTAACTTTCTTGTTGAAAGCTCTGGCGATTCTGCATTGATATCCTTGGACGAGGTACAGTGTGTAGACACCCCATTTTTTACCATCCTCAAGACTTGGATATGCTTGCACATACATCTAGTGACAAGTTCGATTGCTCGTCGTGTACTCGAATCTCACGGTAGAACGCCACAGGTTTGAGCTTTCCAAACCCTGTATCTTTTATGCCCCATTTTTGGACCATGTGTTCGTCCTTTTAGCATGCTTATCATGGTGCACTACCGGCCATGCATTTATCCCTGCCGACAATTGATGAAGCCTGCCGGCCATCAATGAGGCACTGCCAGCCACCACTGATGGCCGGCAGAACACCTTGTCTCAGCAGATTTTGTGCTAGATCTTTTGAGCCAGCTGGTTTTCAGTGAGCCCTTCTCCATACACGTGTATGAAGGGATGAAGCCCATTTCAAGCTTGGTTAACAAGCTTTGCATTGAATGCCTCTATATAAGGGGAGGCTCCTTCCCTTTTACAGAGGTTCAGCAACTTTAGAGATAATATACCTCTCTCTCTCTCTATATATATATATATATATATTGTGTTAGTTTGTGCCTTAAAGTGTAATTTCTCTTCATTTTTGCACTACAACACCTAATGAAGCACCATCACTTTGTTGCTGAGATTCTTGAGAGGTTTGTTTGGACTCAAAAAGCTCGTTTTGGCCCAGACTCGTGGTCCTTTTGCTGCTGTGCTTCAATGGTGAGCATATTCCCTTTTAAAGCTTGTTTTTATGCATTGGTTTGGCCATCCTTGCATATTTTTTTAGGCCTTGCTTTCAACTACAAAAAGCTCTGATTTTAAGTGTTTAAGATAGTTGTTTGAGGCCTCTTTGGTGTTGAGGGTGTTCTACCCTCTTGTGTGCCTTATTTGCTTAGGCTTGGAGTCATCTCTTAAAGCCTTTGAAGTCATCTTGGTTTAGCCTTTTAGCCACTAAAATCCACTAGATTTTTAGTGGTAGAAATGTGGTTTTGAGGCCTTAAAGGAGAGGGGGTGGTCCTCTCTCCTCTTGTCTTGTTTGTTTGTGTTATTGGCCTATCAAATTTGACATTTAGCCTTGTGTGTTCAATGCCATGATCCATTATGCTAGCCTATTTTGGTTCTATCTTAGCATGTTTTTGGTGTTATTTTGGCATGATACAACTCTATTTTTGGTTGGTTAGAGCATCCCTCATTTGCTTCTTACACTTGTAGTGTAAACCTTGCTCACTAGCCTAGTATATTTGGTGTTTAGGCCCATTATTCTAGCATGTTTTGGCTCCGCTCTAGCAAGTTTTCACTCATTTTTAACATGCTTTAGCACTGTTTTGAGGCTTCTTGGTCGTATGATGCTTGTCATGCATGCTTGTAGTGCAATAGCTTTGACTAGCCTTAAGTTTTGAGGTATCTTGCATGCTTAACTTGAGGTATTTGCATGTTTTGGCATCATTTGGAATGATATTTTAGAGCATATAGTGTTGTTACACTTCCATGTTTTTCACTCTTTAAGTGCTCTTGAGAGTTGTACCTTTATGCCTTATTTGTGAGTCATTGCATGAGCCTTATTTTCTTGCCTTTCAAGCCATCATCTCATTCCATTTTGGCTACTATTTTCGCCTGCATAAGGTCTGTTTGGGGCTGGTTTGGCCATTTGAGCATTGTCTTGCATGCCTCTAGTGTAATACACTTCACTAGCTTTGATGCTTAAGCCTTGCAACATGCATTACATGGTTTGTTTGCACGATTTTAAGTCATTTAGCATGACATTTAAGTGCTGGAACATATGCCATTGTACTCCATGTTTCACTCTTTCAGTGCCTTTGGAGAGTTGTGTCTTGTGCCTTAATCTTGGATTAACATGTATGCATGTTTGTCTAGTGCTTTGTGTCTCCATTTCAGCATGTTTTGCCATCGTTTTGGGTATGATGTAACTCTATTTTGAGCTGGTTTGGATGTTTGAGCATTGTGATGCATGCTTATAGTGTTATCCTCATCACTAGCCTTGGTGTTCTTGGCCCCGTAACATGTTGTGCACGAGTGTTTGCATGATAGAGTCTTGCATGCCATCTTAACATGTCAAGATTAGCATGAGAGTTTTGCATGTCATGTTGTTTGTGTGCATTGCATTGTGTTCAACCGGAGTTGTGGTTAAACACAAGGTGGATTAGCACATTTCATACTTGAAGTGATGAAATGAGCCAATCTGCCTTGGTCTCCATTGCCTTTGATTTCTCATGATAAGAAGATGGTCTTGGTGTCTTGTTTGTCATGCATTTATTGAATTTGTACATGTTGGATCTTCGGCCATCATGCATCGAGATGCATGATTGATGGTCTTGGATCCAATGATGCCCTCTCCATTGATGTTTTGAAGTGATATGGAGTGGCATAGTGCGTACATACCCTTGGGAGACCTTCAATTTTCTCTATTTTGTGCTCTGCTGCAGCTTGGTGTCACAACACACCAGTGGCTGGCACCCTCTTATTCTTGGCTGGCATCTCTTCATTTGTGGCCGGCAGTGTACACTCTTGGTCGGCAGGGGGGTCGGTAGTGGCTCTTTATGGCCATCAGGCCACTAGTGCACTCCTTAACATTGTTTTGGTAAGATCCAGCACCTAGTTCTTGAGGACACCCTACAGATAGAGCCTCAAGAGAGTAACCGGAAAGCTTTCTAGGACGGGAATCGAGCATGCATCTTCCACTTCTTCAAGGCAGAGCTGAGGTAGCCTAGTTCACATACTTTAACGCTTAGCATGAATGTTTAATTTGTTTAATTCATTTGTTAATTAGTTAAAGTTTTGTAATAATTAGCTTAGTATTTGCTAGTTATTCAATTTGGTTTTGTAATAATTAGTCTAATTAGATTATTATATTAGTTAGATAAGCTTAGCGTAGCTAGCTTAGCTTATTATTCGGACCCTCCGTTGAGAGGGCAAATTTTGTAATAAGTGTGCATGTGTGTGATGCATGTCTTCCAACCCCATTTCTTTCTCCCTTTTGCTTATCAGCTTTCGATGGTTAGTTTAGGGCACGTTTCAATTAGCATACTTATGCTTTGCATGTTTGCATTCATCCATTTGTCTTGCAAGCATCGGGCTCGGCGCATCATTCAAATTGCATTGTATTTCAATTCCAAATTGAATACATGTTATCAAGTTGTATTCACATGACATTCTAGATAGCTGAGCCTATTTTAGTTGCATTTTTGCATGTGTTGCATTAGGCATCTTAACTTAGCTAGGATCATGCATTGATTACTAACTAGCTTCTTTTTTGGCTCGGAGTACTAGGAAAGCTTTTACGCTTTAGCATACTGCATGAGATGTGTATGTTGCCATGTCAATATGCTTGCCATGAGGCTAACTGCTTAAGTGTTAAACTGCATGAATGCTTGTGGATGAAGGCTTCATTGCTTGAATTAGAACAATTCATCAAAATGTAAGTTTTAAGCCCACTTGAAGTGGCAAATCATCATGCTTTTAGCCCACTTGAGGGTGGCAAATCCACGACTTAGCCTACTTCCGAGTAGCAACTTCAAACCATTTTTGAAAACAAACATGAGATGTTTTGTTCCAAATCGAGTGATTTAGTCTATACTTGTGTGTTGTGCGCATCACATAGTAATGTTAGCTAATAAACCGGAATAAGAACGCATGTGTTTTCAAAAATAACATATCATGTTAGTTGAGGCCGATCCTTTGATCGAGCGAGCGAGGGTGCTCATTTCAAGACCTTCCCCTCTCGTACCCAAGTTCCCGAGCCGAGGCAACTTTGGTGATGACGGACACGTGGCCTTAGACACGAGTCA
>NW_021025149.1:1369151-1402592 GCF_004153795.1 Camellia sinensis
ATGCTGGGGTTTCTGATTACACAAAGGGGCATCGAGGTCGACCCTTCAAAGATTAAGGCCATCTTAGAAATGCCACCACCAAGGACTGAAAAGGAGGTGCGAGGCTTTCTGGGTAAAGTGCAATTCATAAGACGGTTTATCTCAAAATTAACCTTGACTTGTGAACCACTTTTTGGTCTCCTGAAGAAAGGAAAGAAATTCCAGTGGGACGGCCGATGCTAAGCTTCTTTTGAACAGATCAAGGAATATTTACAGAACCCACCCGTGTTGTCACCGCCAGAGCCGGGGAGACCGTTGATATTGTACCTTTAGTAACTGAGACCACAATCGGCTGCATGCTTGCGCAGGAGTCAGAGGACAAAGTGGAGAGGGCCATCTACTATATGAGCAAAAAGATGCTAGAGTATGAGACCCGCTACACACCATTGGAGAAGGCTTGCTTAGCCTTGGTATGGGCTACCAGGAAGCTACGGCACTACCTGTTAGCTTAATCCGTAATGTTGGTTTCATATCTAGATCCCATCAAATATCTCTTCGAGAAACCAGAACTTACGGGTAGGCTAGCTCGTTGGTTGTTGTTGCTTTTTGAATTCGATCTGAAATATGTGACGCGCAAGTCAGTCAAGGGAAGAGCAGTAGCAGAATTCTTAGCCGGTCATCCAGTGGAAGGGGGTGAAGCAGTTGAGTACTTATTCCCAGATGAGGCCATTTTGCATGTCAACAACGAGTTTTGGACGATGTATTTCGACGGAGCGTCCAACCAGTACGGGCATGGGATAGGAGTGTTGCAGATAACACCCGACAATTGCCATATCCCTCTAGCCTTCAAACTCCGGTTCAAAGTCTCGAACAATGAAGCAGAATATGAGGCATGCATTACCGGTCAAGAAGCAGCTCTGGAACTAGGGGCAAAACGGTTGGACGTCATCGGGGACTCGAATCTTGTTGTGTCTCAAGCAAAAGGAGACTGGAAAGTCAAAGAAGAAAAGATGATAATGTATCACCAAACCTTGGACCTGTTAATTCCTCGGTTTGAGAAGCTAAACTTCACTCATCTACTAAGAGAAAACAACAGGTTCGCAGATTCACTAGCAACTCTATCTTCCATGATAAACATCCCGTTTGGACTCCGGACGCGTCTAGTCATTATCGACTAGAAATTTGTGCCGGCTTACGAGTCAATTGCTGCTATAGATGAGGTTCAGGATGAGAACCCCTAGTATTACGATATTTGGAATTTCTTGGAGAAGGAAGCATATCCACCAGGGGTAAATGCCAAGGATAAAAGGGCAATCAGAAGAATGGCCGTTCAGTTCATCATCTGTGGGGGTAAATTGTATAAGAGAGGTCATTTGGGAATGCATAAGCTGTGCGTTGAAACTAAAGAATCAAAACGCCTGATGGAGGCCATCCATGGAGGGGAATGTGGTGCGCATATGAACGGGGTAATGCTGGCACGAAAAATCCTCAGACAGGGTTACTACTGGTCCACCATGGAGGAGGATTGTATCGGCTTTGTTCGGCGATGCCACAAATTTCAAATCCATGCAAACCGCATGAACATCCCACCATCGAAGTTGTACAATATGACTTCGCCATGGCCATTTTCAGTTTGGGGAATCGATGTGATCGGGGCTGTTACCCCGAAGGGGTCTAATGGACATGAGTTCATCCTGGTCGCGATAGATTATTTCACGAAGTGGGTTGAGGCCCAATCCTATGCGGTGTTGAAGGCGTCACACGTTGCAAAATTCATCAGAAACAACATCATCTGTCGTTATGGGGTCCCAAACGAGGTCATTTCAGATAATGGTTCCCACTTCAAAAAGGAAGTGATTGACTTGTTGGAGAAATACAACGTGGCTTTTTATAAGTCGTCTACATATTGACCGCAAACCAATAGAGCGGTTGAGGCCGCCAACAAGAATATCAAACACATATTGCAGAAGATGGTGGAAACCTACCGGGATTGGCCAGATAAGCTGTCGTTTGCTCTGTGGGGGTACCGGACTTCAATTAGAGCTTCTACTGGGGCGACTCCGTATTCATTAGTTTATGGGATGGAGGCCGTTCTACCTATTGAAATTGAGGTTCCGTCTTTGCGAGTACTGGCTGAGTGTCAGATAGCCGAAGCAGATTGGCAACAGAGCAGATTTGAAGAACTCATGCTTTTTGACGAGCGTAGACTGAAAGCTCTGTACCATGTTCAAGGCTATTAGCGCAGAATTGCCAGGGCTTTTAACAAGAAAGTTAAGTCCAGGAATCTAAAAGAATGAGATTTGGTGCTCAAGGACAACCGAGCTCCCATCCACAACCCAAGGGGCAAGTTCAGACCCAATTGGACTGGTCCCTACATCATTAAGTCTATTTGGTCTAGTGGAGCTGTGGTTCTGATGGACCTAGATGGCCTAGAGTTCTCCCAACCGATCAATATGCACAAGTTGAAGAAATATTACCCCTGAGAGGCTCGCTAGGCCAAAAACCTGAAAGGGCGACCTAGGCAGAAGTTATAGCACAGAAAATTGGAAAATATAAAAATCGAGCTCGCCAGGTTGAAAACCCGCAAAAGGCGGCCTTGGCAAAAGTTAGAGCGTTAAAGTAGAGTGAAAATACTCGAGTGAACCTAAGCCTGAACTACGTAAGCTTGATTCCCATCTTTGGGATACGTAGGCAACTTCATCCTGAAGTTCAGCCATAAACTTTTCCCCGATCAACTTTGTCCATTTCATCATCTCGGCCATCTTTGTCTATTCAGCATTTAAGAGTTCGGTTGTGATCTCCGGTGCAGTGCTACTCAGACTAGGGGGAACTTTCCAGTTGCTGGAATCCGGGATTGTACATCTCAGTGACAGATTTCAGGCGTGTCCAGTTCTGATCCATATCGAAAATGCTTTTGAAAAGTTTTAATAAAAGTTGATTTTGTTCAAATTAACCTTTTTACAACTTAGACCATTTTTAGACCAAAGCGGAAAATTTTCAGTACCAACAACCTTCAATTTCATTGATTTCAATATAGAGTTCTCCTGCTCTTGCATACAAATTGGAGTTGCTTTTTATTACAATCATAGAGAAAACTTGAAAGTACGAATAAAGCAATAAATCCAGGGCATAACTAAGTCAGGTGTTCCTGCGCCCCCTCCCAGAGCTGGTCGAAGCCTCTGATGCCAAAGTAGGCCCTTCTTGTGCCTCTTCATTGCGCCAATCCAAGCACTCATCAGACAAAGTGCAACTGAAAGTGGGAGCAGCGGCCAAGAGCTCTCTAGTCCTCCATGCTGTGGCATACCGGGCAAGCTGTGCACCTCGAACCGAGAATGCAGCAGGATACTCTATCCCCTCTGGCGGGCAAGTCTGATCATGTCCGAATTGGCGCTGGAACCGGAACATAAAGTAGAAGACACAGTGTGTCATGCCAATCAATTGAATCCCAGATTGATGGGTCATGTTGTAACTCATCACCAGCAGATTGAGCCAAGGGCAGCGCCAAGCGATGTGGTTTGCAGACAAATTGCACATCCAGTTGTACCACCACCCCTCATCAAGGGCCTCGACCAGGCGTTGTTAGAAAAAGTAGCCGCGAGCTGAGTATGCGGGGCAAGACTCCACAATCTGTAACTTGTCCATCAACCACACCTGGGGAGGGATTGAAAAATGAGAGAATAAAGAATAGAGAGATATACGATGAGAGAAAAGTAAGAAAAGGGCTTTGCGAGAAAAACCGAGTCTGAGAGCCGAGTAATGTGAGCAATACATATGTGAGATGGGGTGGGAAACATTACCTGCAATAGTAGTGGGCTCCCCACAAGCCTAGCCGTCTCCCGGCGGTGAAAAGCGTCTAAGCCCATCAATGTCTCAGCCAATGTCATAGCAATGCAGCTCTTGCCCTCCTTCAAACCTTGGGCAATCTCGATCAACCGGACACTGGATCCTCCGGAACCTGAGGCTAGTAAGAAATGAGATAGCAAGCATAGGCAAAGCGCGTGTTGCCGATAGCCCTGCCAATGATGGTCACCGCGGTCACCAGCATCAGAAAACCGGCAAACCAAGCTTGGGATGTCCAACTTCCCATCATGAATCAATGATCAAGCATCATGAAAAGTGAGGCCGCACATTTGTCCTAAGGCTTGGACGTGGCCGAATCAGAATTGAGGCAAGATTTCCTCGTTGCGCTCGGACTCCATCAAAACTTGGAAATCCTCGAAAGTAGGACACATTTTTTGCCCGCTAAAGCTAAAGATGTGTGTTACCGGATTCCAAAACCTTGTCGCAGCATAGAAGAAAGGAAGATGCAGCGGAGTACGGCCCAGCGTGAATAGTGCGTTCAAGCCGAAGCCCCGGAAGTTCAACTTTTCCGAGCCATCTAGAGAAGCAATCCAATCTGTGAGATTTTGGGTGAGGAACGCCTCTATTTTGATGCAAAACTAAGATGAAATGAAAGAGCCACGAGGCTAGAGCTTTTAAAGAGGATAAGGCACTGTTCGGGAGACACTTGTCGAAAATTTGGTGGCTGCCAAGCTAGGTGGTCGGCCGGCCACCTTTTCTGGTAGGCCGGCCACCCCTCTCCCCTCCAATGCAAAAAGCTGGTCGGCCAGCTCCCTTAGGTGGTCGGCCATAGAGAGGAAGGTGGCTTTGGTCTTGTTCTAGCTTATAGATGAAAGTTCCTAGCATTTCCATGCATTGGGGGTGTTGAAGGTGCGAGTTTTCCCCTGTTTCGGATGCATTCCGTCACTCAGATCGTCCGAAATGCATTTGTTTATCGAGTTGTTGTTAAATCCTGCTTACCGAGTTGTTATTTTGCTTATTGAGTTGTTGTTTTGCTTATCAAGTTGTTTAGTTTATCGAGGTATTAGGTTTTGTCGAGTTGATGAGTTGTGTATATCGAGTTGTTACTCTTTATTTAATCAACATTGTTGTGTCTTGCTTATCGAGTTGTAAACTTGCTAAGGTTCTGTTCTTTCTTAGTAAGTTAAGTTGCTTTGTTTGTTGCGTCGGTTCACTACCTGACTTGGCAATTTTCAAATGCACAATTCCATTCAATCTCATTTTGTGCAAAATGATGCGATGCGATGCGCTACAAGAACATAAAATGCAACACTTTTTGAACAAAAACTGTTTCATTCCATCATGCTTCCTTTGTTACAACATTGTACAATAAGGGTACAAGTTTCACAGAAAATAAAACTACCTAATAAATGTACAATGTGCTACAACTACTAGTAAAAAAGGCAAATAAAGCAGGGAACAGCTACATCAATGCTATCAAGCACAGGAGTAAGAGGCCCTCTTTGTCCTCTTCTGCAAAACAGCCTCAGCACCATCATCGTCATCTGAGTCAGAGCTGTCATCCTTGGGATCCTCCTTGGCCTCATCTCCACTACCGGAACCGAAATCGGAACCGGAACCACCCTCTCTGTCAGCAGATGTCTCTGACTAGGGATGCGCAGGCTCCTCCTCCTTGCTGGACCCCTCCTCTATGACATGCGCTCTGCGTCCGGCTCGTCTGCGAGACGACTCCCCTCTTCCAGCTCCTCGGGAAGGCCCAGATGGCCCGACCTGTGGTCCGGTATGTAGCGGAGGCATCTGAAAAGAAAGAATGCAATACATCAGCCAAAGTATGTATATCACATGCAAATGCAAGAAAACTACATGAAGTGGGTGCAGGCAGATACAGTGCCTGAATGTGGTGAGTGTCAGATGTGCTCTACACATACAATTAATTAATGCAGTAAGATGTTCAAGTTCAACATGTCATTAGAAGTATGATAAATGTGAGAAAATTAAAGAGAACCTGAAAACCAAGGATGGACAGCTGCGCCTCTCTCCGCAAGACCATGCCCTCGAGCGAGGCCACCAATCCGAGCATCATGTCCATGTACTCTCTAGGTGGCTGCAAATACAAGCTCAGATCATCAGTGACTGAATGAATGCCTAAGTATCTGGGTGATAAATGAAATGCAGTGGAGCATACCGGTGGTGAGTCAGGGTCACTGACGTATCGGTGATCAGGCATAGGAGGCTCTATCGGAATCGGGTAGGAAGTCCCGTATCGCCATCCCGTCAACTCAGTCGGGATATCTGGCCATCCAGCGTGATGATAAGTTAGAGGAATCGGGGGGACTAGCCCAGCCCCACCTCTTGACGTACCGGCTCTGCTAGTGGAAGGAGCACCTGCAGCCCGAGCTCGACTCGAAGATGGTATGTCAGCGGACCTCCTCGTGGGGGTACGAACGCCTGTCAACAGGGGCATCAAGTATGTGTGACGGTAGGTTGCATACTCCCCCTCCTCCAAATGTAGCAATACATCAGTACCCAGCATGGCACTAGTAACCTCCTGGGGAGTGAGCCTCCCAGTAGTCCGCATGTCGACCGGAGGTACTGAGGGGATGTCCTAATGAGGGTAGCCCATCGTCTGGCGCATGAAACGTTCCCTCAGGAACCAGACCCTACCAATCGGCCCCTCAAACAGGGTCTTGTACCGAGAGGTAGCCCATCCTCCGGCAAGCTGAAATTGGAGGTCCCCACCTAAAGGCACCCAGGACTGCCAGGTGATCTGCAGATAACCAATGCATAAGCCGATCAGAAATCGTAGATGTGCAAAATAAATCAAAGATAAAAACATGGAGGATGAAGAGTTTTGAATTACCTCTGTCGGCCGTACTGTGTCAAAAAACTACTGTAGGTAGGGGAGAGTCTCCCGGGCCCGCAGCTGGTATTGGCCCTCGAAAACGATCAAGTAGGGGGTCATGAGGGGCGCCTCCACCTCGAGCTCTAGGGCTAGCGTCGAGAAGTACGCAAAAACCCATAACTGTGGAAAACAGGGCAAAAGCCATCAGAATATAGAATGCTGAGTGCAGAATGTGAGTACAGAATGTAAAGTGTGTCGTGCGTGCAATGTACAGATAATGAAAAGCAGAAATGTAAATCAAAAGGGGAGAAGATACTTCCCAGGCTCTCCAGTAGCCGCCAACTATGTTCCCCCATCCGCGGGAGGTCACGCTCATGTAGCAATAGAGGGTAGCCAAGCCAGCGCCACCCCAGTCATACTGACTGACCTGCGAGAGGTCTACCAGGGCACTCAGCAGATATAGCCTAACGGTGTTCCCCCTATCGGCGAATAGAGTGGTCCCGAAGAGGAACATCAGAAACCCTCGGGTGTACTGTGCTATCTCCTCGGGAGTCTCGGGCTCCCGCTGTCTGAAATATGAAGAAAACCAGGTGTATCGGACACAGCCCGAGGATCGGTCGACCGGTGGGCGAGCTCCCAATAGAAAAATCCAGGCGGCCTCCCACTCGCCCATGTCCTCATCATAAGGGATCGCCCAGCCTCCCACATCGAGGCCTGTCAATACAGCAAAGTCGAATGGGGTCATAGTCATGTCCCGGCAGCTGAGAAATGAAAGGAATTGGTGGTGTCCCACCACCTCTCCACAAGGGGGCCCATCAACGTACTGCTGGCGGGATAGCGAGATATCCCAATACAGAAGGACCTGAACCCTGCCTGATCGACCCAATCACGGACGGCCTCTGGGAGCTCTGCATATCACTCCCTCGCAGCAATTGAGCCATATCCCCGTGTAACACAGGAGGACACCTGCATTCACAATGAACACATGTATTCAGTTTCAGAATGAAATGAATAAGCTGCGTGCAAATGAAATGTATAAGCTGTGTGCAAATGAGATCAAATACAATACTGTGGACTACGTGTTCAGTATAAGCTGTGCGTTCACAAACAAAGTTTGGGCTGAGTGTTCAACTTTCAACAAATATGGGCTGCGGGTTCAGAAATTCAAAGTTTGGGTTGTGTGTTCAATTTTCAACAAATGTGTGCTGCGTGTTCACAAACAAAGTTTGGGCTGAGTGTTCAACTTTCAACAAATATGGGCTGCGTGTTCAGAAAGTCAAAGTTTGGGCTGCGTGTTCAACTTTCAACAAATATGGGCTGCGGGTTCATAAATTCAAAGTTTGGGTTGTGTGTTCAACTTTCAACAAATGTGTGCTGCGTGTTCACAAACAAAGTTTGGGCTGAGTGTTTAACTTTCAACAAATATGGGTTGCGTGTTTAGAAATTCAAAGTTTGGGCTGTGTGTTCAACTTTCAACAAATGTGTGCTGCGTGTTCACAAACAAAATTTGGGCTGTGTATTCAACTTTCAACAAATGTGTGTTGCGTGTTCACAAACAAAGTTTGGGCTGAGTGTTCAACTTTCAACAAATATGGGCTGCATGTTTAGAAATTCAAAGTTTGGGCTGCGTGTTCAACTCTCAACAAGTGTGTGCTACGTGTTCACAATCAAGATATGGGCTGCGTGTTCAGAAATTCAGAGTTTGGGTTGCGTGTTCAACTTTCAACAAATGTGTGTTGCGTGTTCACAATCAAATATGGGCTGAGTGTTCAGTATTGAAATGTGTGCTGCGTGTTCACAAACAAATATGAGCTGTGTGTTCAGATTCAGAGATAGTGTGTGCTGCGTGTTCACCATCAAATATGAGCTGCGTATTCAGAAATTCAAGTGATTGAGCTGTGTGTTCAAGATGCAAACAGAGTACTGTGTTATAGACTAAGCATTCAGAACAAGCTGTGTACTAGAATGAGCAGAAGTATGGCATGCGAATGTGTTCAGAGCGAGAAAATAAGCATGCGCAGCATAAAATACACGGAAAATGCAGAATTAAGGCAAGAAATGTAAAAAAAGTGAAGTACATACCTCTCGTGCCTGATAGGAGAGATGGGACTCCGGCTCCCGCAATAGCAAATCCACGAGGGCTCGATTGTCGAAGTCCGTAAAATGATAGAAAACTGCCCGCGGGAGGATGTGCGTCGAGGGGTCGTACCTCTTGGGAATAAAGGGGTGAATCCTCGGCGGCAGAGACATGATATCTGGATCGCCTCCGGCACCTGGAGAGCCTTCGTCATGGGAAAAATGACCCGCCATCTCAAGAAATCTGCAAAAAGGAGCAAAAATGAGCAAAATGAGCCAAAATTGGAAAAAGTCAACAAAAGTCAACTCTCAGGAAATGAAAAAGTCAACAAAAGTCATCTCCCGAGAAAATCTTCCAAATATTGAGAGAAACTTACCTCAAGTGGTGAAAATGAGAAAATAAGCTCCGAAATCAAAATTTAATCGGTTCAAAGTGAAGAGAACTGAAAGTTTTCACGAAACAACTTTGCGTGGGGCGTTGGAAAACGCGTATAAAGCGCAGATCTGAGAGGGAAAATGCTCTAGGAAGGAAGAGAAGGTAATTTCAGATCTAAAGTTGTGAGGAATCAAGCTTTGGCCGAATGTATTTAAAGAAATAAGGGTGAAAGTACCAAACTGCCCCAGATTTGGGCTAGGTGGTTGGCCGGCCACCTTTTCTAGTAGGCCGACCACCCCCTGCACTCAAACCTGGTCGGTGGCCTCCAGTGAACCCCAAACCTGGTCGGTGGTGTTCCCAAGATGGTCTCCAAGGTCTCTGCAAATTTTGGTAGTGATCGGAGTCCCCGACACCCGAGAAAGTACTAGAAAAGTGCACTTTTTGTCGCGAAATCCCTCCACGGGAACTTCAACTCCAACTTTCGATGCGTGTTTCATCGTCACTCGTCAAGAGCAAAATGTATCATTTTTGAGCACGTTGTGACCCTTCCGGGAGGTAAACCGGAGGTCGCGATTGAGTCGCACTCGTCAAAACTTGCATTTCTCTGCTCGTTGTTTCGTGTCAAACATGCATTCGAGTTTGCACTTATCCTGCGTCGTTATGCACGTCACTTGCATTCTCATTCGTACCACTTACATTGATGTGCACGTTTCATGGGTATTGTCATACCCTCACGCTTAGCTTGCGTTGACACACGCCTGTCTCTCGCATTGCGATGCACTTTCCCATCGGCACCCTGTTTATCTACGTTCGATATAGCATTGAACATGTGATGCTAACTATGTTGTGCTTGTTAAGTTTCTTTCTTTTGCAGGTATGATATTGTATGTACGGTTCATTTGAAGCTGGTGCAACCAGACGAATCGCGCAGGTATTGTATCTTCTCCGTGTGAGACGTAGCGAGAATTGAATAATTCTCTGCATTCTTAAACTGCATGAAATGTAATTGTTGCTTTGCATTCTTGCTTAAAACTGTTGCGTGTGCGCTTCATTACAGCTTGCTGCTTTGCATGATCATGAGTTACGTCCGGCTTTGTGCATATCATTTTGCATCTTGCCCCTTGCCTGCGGGCATGCCTGCGGGCACATCCTTTTTACCTTGCCTGTTTGTCAAAGTCTTCGGCCTTGTCAAAAATGGGTCGTCTCTGGGCTTTGACATTCACTCCCGTCAATTACGACTTTCGAGTTCTGTCAAAGAGGGACAACTGTAGACACCCCATTTTTGACTGACCTTAAGACTGAGACGTCACCAATTGAGCGCTCGGTGATGTTGCATATTGTGCTCGTTCTAAGATTGCGGAGTCTCGGCTGCGAGCCTTGCCTCCGGACTTCGGGGCTCTTTTGTGCTTTGCCTTGGTTTGCGAACCGGGTCCTGTTTTCTCTGTTTTCTCTTCCCAAAGGGAGGAAGAGGTCTCGTAGACCATCTCTCAGTGGCCGTAGGCTACGCTTCATGGTCGTAGGCCATTTTTCCCGTTTGGAGCCCAGTTTCCGGTTTTCGGAGCCGTCAGCCGTGTGCCTCAGTTCAGGACCGCTTAACTACTTCCGTTTGCTCCGGTTTTTGGCACACCCCTTATTTCCTCCCTTTAGAGGGACACTGTGGCCCAGGAGACCACCTTCGTGGTCATACGCCACTTCCGGTGCCTAACAGCCTGTTTTCGAGGCCCCGGGCTGCGCGTTTTGGCACCCGAACCTTCGTTTTGCATCCGTCTTGGTCCATTTTTGGTAGGGACCCTATTTTCATTGCTAGAGAGGTGGTAGTATGGAGGGAGGCCACCTTTTCCCCTTGGAAACCAGTTTTCTTTTTTTCTCTCTCCAAAAGTCGATTTTTCTGACAGAAATCTGGTTTTTCTCACTTTTGAGCCACAATTTCTGGCTTTTCATACCACCATTGTGTTGTGCTCATCTGGAAGGCCACCAATATGGGTAGGCCGACCAGTAATTCTTCTTGACCCTCATGAACCTTGCTAAAAAGCTAGTTTTCCTCTCTCTTGGGTCACTTTTTCTGGTTTTCCACCATACAGCTGTGTTGCACTCATCTGGGAGGCCACTAATCTGGGGTGGCCGACCAGCATTTCACCTTGAACATTTTGACCCCTGGTCGGCCGACCAGGAGGAGTGGCCGGCCGGCCACCTTAGCTGGTCGGCCAGCTTTCTGTTTTTCGCTCTTCTCCAGTACAACACAGCTATGCCAGCTGTGAAGCATTTGACCCACTGTCCGAGACTTTGACCATCTTTTTGATCCTTTTTAGTTGGTTTTGACCCCCTTGCTTAGCTTCTTGGAGAAGCTTGGCTCTTTTGTCAAGCTTCTTGAGGATGCTTGACCCTTTTGGTCTAGCTTCCTCAAGAAGCTTGACCCTTTTGGTTAAAGCTTCTTTGAGAAGCTTTGACCCTCTCTTAAGGCTTCTCCAAGAAGTCTTGGCTCTTCTCCTCTATAAAACCAACTCTCTATCTCCATTTGCAAGGGTTAGAAAATTTAGCCAAGGGATATACATTCCTCCCTCCATAGCCTTCTTCTTCAAAGCTTCAAACCCTAATATTCTTGCACCATTTGCACTACACCTCGTAGCCTACCACCTCCACCATCCATTCAAGCATCTTGGAGGTCATTTGCAGAACTTGAGGACTCACATTTTTGGTCCAAAAGTTGCTGAGGGTCGGCTCAACAAGGGTAAGCCCCTATTTCTCCTATTTTTGCATTATTTTGCTCCATAGTTTGGCCTTATTTGAAAGCATTTTTTGACTTCAACATAAACTAGAAAAAGTCTTGTTTTGATCTTCTAAACATGTTTGTTCAAGGACTCTTTTCTGTTTGGGGTCATCTTCCCCCTTCCATGCTTCATTTCCTCATGTTTTGAGCCTTGCATTTGAGCATTTGCATTGGCCTTGGTTTGGCCTTTTAGCCACTGAATTTCAGTGGCTTAGATGTGTTTTTGAGCTTCAAAATCAGAGAGGGGTGACCCTCTCACCCCTTGTTCTCTTTACTAGCATTGTTGGCCTTCCAAAGGGGCTCCATCTTGCATGTTGTGAAGTCACATTTCATGCCCTATTTTGTGAGTTTTAAGGTCTGCCTTGACTCTGTCTGGAGCCCCTTTGGCCATATTTTATGTCTATGATGCATGTGTAGAACAATCCCATTCAAGGCCTTTCAAAGAGACCTTTCATTGAATGCTTCCTAGACCAATTTCAGGCTCTTTTTGGTGGGTTTTAGGGCTGTCATAACTCATTTCCAAAGGTGGTTTTTCCCTTTTGTTTGTCTATCATGTATGTGTAGAACAACCCCTTGCATGGCTTTCCAAAGGGGCTCATCATTCTTGCATGTGTTGACTGAGTTTCAGTGGTTATTTGGGCATATTTTGGCATGAAATACTTCTGTTTTTGGCTGGTTGAGTGAGCCCTCATTTGCTTCATATAGTTGTAGAACAACTCATGGTTCACTAGCTTTCTTAGCATGCTTTGTTGGACCTTGATTTTAGCACATTTTGGCCATGTCTTAAACTGATAATGTGCTTATTTTGGACTTCCCTAGCTCTGTTTTTGGGTCTTGTGGTTGAATGATGTTAGTTTTGCATGCTTGTAGTTCAAGGTCCATGCTTAGCTTCGAGTTTTGAGATCCATTCCATGCATATACTGAGGTATTTTCATGCCTTGGGGTCATTTTTCATCAAATTTTAGAGCTTATACGAATGCCATGTTGCCTTGTTTTCATCTCTTTAAATGCGTTTGAGAGTCGGGCTTGTATGCCTCATTTACCGACCATGGAATGAGCTCCATTCCGTTGCATTCTGAGCCATCATTTTAGGCCATTTTCCCACTATTTCAGACCTGCCTGGGACGATTTGGGGTTGGTTTTTCCTTTGGTGCATTGCTTTGGGTACCTCTAGTGTAACGCACTTCACTAATTTCGGTACCCGGGCCCCCTAGCTTGCATTGTGTGACATATTTGCATGTTTCAGGACCATATTTCATGTTGTTTTAGAGCTGTAATTTTTGTTATTCCATGTCATGTTTCATCCTTGCCATGCTTTGGTAGAGTGGCATTCCATGCCTTAGGTTCGGTCCTTGGTATTCGTGCATATGTGCACACATTTCGGCTGTCTCATTTTCAGCTAATGGCCACTGATGTGAGTGTGGCCGAGGTCCACTCATGTTGGTGTAAGTCCATCGTGCATTATGTATGTCATTTCGGTCCATAGCATTGTGTATGCTGAGTTGCATATTAGACCATTGTGTATGCCATGTTATATCGAGCATTGTGTATGCCATTTCATAGCATTGTATATGCTAGGTTGTATGTTAGTCGCATTGTGTATGCCATCTCATTTGCATTGTGTTTGGGATAGGAGTTAGCCCAAGCATGAGAAACAAGGGACGTTTCATACTCCGAGCGACAGAACGTGTCTCAATTCCCGGTCGCCGACACTCCGGATTACCCATGATGGGGTTTAGGTCTTGTTGTGTTTATATATGCATTCATTTCACATCAAGTCGTGCAATTCGACTCCTCGACCATCATGTATCGAGATGCGTGATTGGTGGCACGAGGATCGAGGACTACACTCTCTGAAGAGTAGTCATGCATACATATGTGAAAATACTTTGCTATGCCCCTTTCTTGCTCTCTGTTGCAGCAAATCAGAAATCAACAGCCTTCTAGAGCCTTGCATAGCATTCCGGGATTAATTGCAAACAGAGGCGAACCGGGGCATCGCAATGGATTTCCACGCTAGGCAACTCAAGCATGCATCTTTTGTCATTCAGAACAGAGCTGAGGCGGTCCATAGCTTGCATGCTAATTTATCCGCTTTCCTAGTTAAGTTGTTAATTAATTAGGATTTTGTACTTATTCGGACTATAATTATTCATTCGGACTGTATTATTTATTCGGACCCTCCGAGCGAGGGCACAATTGTAATAAGTGTGCGTACGTGTGACGTATGTCTTCCTACCCCACGTATTTCTCTCTTTTATTTACCCGCTTATCATGGTTAGATTAGGGCATGTTTCAATTAGCATACTTATGCTTGCATGTTTGCATCATTCATCTGTATTGCATGCACCGGGCTCGGCACATCATACTAACTGCATTGTATTTCAATTCCGAGTTGAATACTTGTTAGTTGTAGCATTTCACATGCCATCCTTAGAATAGCCGAGCCTACTATAGTTGCATTTTGCATGTGTTGCATTAGGCATTTCTGTATAGTTAGGACCATGCATGGATTTCTAACATAGCTTCTGTTTTGGCTTGGAGTACTCGGTAAGTACTTATGCTTTAGCATCCTTGCATGCGTGTGAGTGACTGCCATGATAGCATGCTTACCATGAGGCTAACTGCTTATGTGATACAACTGCCTGAATGCCTGTGGGTGAAGGTTGGGTTACCTGAATTGGAATAATGCATTAACTGTGAGTTTTAAGCCCACTAGCTAGTGGCAAAACCATCTTTTCTAAGCCCACCCGAGGGTGGCAAAATCTGCATTTTAAGCCTACTTGCGAGTAGCAAACTGCTTTAAAAAACAAACATGCAATGTTTTGTTCCAATTCGGGCGATCCAGTCTATACTTGTATGTTGTGCGCATCACGTAGTAAATCTAGGCTAATAACCGGAATAAGAATTCATAATGTTTTCAAAACTCGATATCATGGTTAGTAGAGGCCGATCTTTGATCGGGCGAGCGGCGGTGCTGACAAAGTGACCTTCCCCAATCGTACCCAAGTTCCCGAGCCGAGACAACTTTGGTAATGACGGACACGTGGCCTTAGGCAAACGAGTCAGGGTTTCCTAAATTCTCCGAAATAAAATATTTAGGTGGCGACTCTGTATCTGGCAAAGCAGTCCATGTTTGGCACTTCTTTCAAAAAAATCTGTTTTAAAAAACGATTTGCCGGATTTAGACTCTTTGGTGATTCATCGGTCTTGCATTGCACTCTGTGAGATTAGATACAGGGCCGTGACTTTTGAGTCTGAACTGTAGTGAGCCCAAAGGAACAGAACGGGGGGATTCACCCTCCTGGGACGTTCAAGGACGTCTACAGAACTTGACGTCATTTTCGGGTTTGTGGAATGGACATTTAAAAAACTAAAATGTGGGGTTCCTTGAAATGGTTATCCCACATTAGAAACTTAGGCCTCGTTTGGGAACAGGCTAATGTAGTAACTTTTTGGCTATTTGGCTAAAATATGAGCTAAAAAAAACTAGTATATTTGGGATGAATTTTTGACTTTTTACGAAAAGATGTGCAAAAAGTAGAGAGAAAAGAGAATCTTTGACTTTTTGGTATGGTTGTTGGCTTTTTGGCTAATTTAGTAATTTTTTGACTTTTTGGCTAAAAAGTTGGGTTGCCAAACGAGGCCTTAAGAGAACTTATGTATGTATATAAGTTATAGGTAGCAACACTTGGGTTGGGCCCCAAGGGGCACCCCAAGTTTGTAGAAGAAAAGAGTTATGGACAAATAGAACCTTAGTCCAAACCACCACAAACGTGCGCGTTGCTGCCGTCGCTGTCGTCCGTCCAACTAGTCAAGCCGTACCATACCGGGCATGAGTGTGGGTTTTGGGTTAGATCGGTTCTAATATTAATTTTTTGGACAAAATTTATTTGAATTTTTTCTAGAAATTCTTAATGAAATTAATTCAAATTTTGTGCCGAATTTGAATTTAGTCTTTCTGTCCAATATTACCTCTTCTAGTCCAATTATTCCAAATAGATTAAACAGTCCAAACAATTTTCAGATTTGTTGGAACCCGAACAAATTTAAAACTGCCAGACAAATTCAAATCTGTCCAGCAGTTACTAACAAATATGTTCAGCAGTTATCTATTTCAAACTACCCAGACAGATCTAGCAGTTTCCAACAGATAGAGACTGCCCAGCAGTTATCTCTTTGCACCTGTTTTGTTTAAAAAATAGATTTGTTCATTCAAATGCAACACCTGCTCGGACAGTTTATCTTAGCTATAAATACCAGCATAGTTCTAGCAAATTCTTCATTTTTCCTTCTGGTTTTGCTCTCTTGCATGCTATAATCTTCATATTATTTTTAGGATAAAAATATTCAGAGAGTAAAAACACAGGTTTTTGTTCGCAGTACAAATTGTTTGGAGTGCCACTACAATTTGTGAAGATCATCGTATCCTAAGAGATAGACGCCATTTAACCATAAGCACCGTAGCAGAACGAATCTGTCTTAAGGACAGAGTGCCACACACTCGACTTGATCTTTTAAATATTTATTCGGTTCGGTAAAATAAATTCGATAAGTATTTTATTTTATTTGTTTGATTTGTTTCAATTTATTTATTGTACATAGAAGATTGTTCCAACAGTTACCAGCCGCCAGTGAGTGTATATCAGAAAGAGAGGAAGGAATCATGCTTAGAGATTTTCACTCTACAAAAAAGATTATGAGGCTAAATAGGGAACAAGTCTTTCTATGAGAAATTTGTAAAAAGAAAAAGAAAACAAAAATGCATTCCCAGTTGGGCTACGTAGATTTCACGGGGCACCAAGTCTATATCTACTATTACATTACATTACACAAACAAAAAAGGTGATAATTTTGGCTTTCTAGTGAAAAATAAGGAAGAAATTAACCAAAAACATATGGGAAATCCAATGCATCATAAGCATCTTCTCACAAAAATATGTAATTTTATTACAAAATTTCATAATATCAAATTACAAAATTCGTAATCTCGTCTTAAATTAGTTTAACAAAATGTCTGAAATTTTATGATTGATATTGAAAAAGTTTTAAAGAACTTGATTCTTTTATTCAATACCTTCATCAATAGATATTTACATTGTATTTATAAAGATAAAAGTCTAACTAACTAACTGACTGACTAACTATAGTTACACTTTAACTAGAGTTCTAACAACTCATCTATCTGTCTAACTAGCCTTAGCAGAGGAAGCCACGTACTGTGGCTTAAGCTGTGAGGAAGCTGTGGTGTCTTGTGACTTGAGCTGTGATGAATGAGCTTGATTATTCTCAGTAGTCTTAACATCCTCTATCAAGCTGATAGGGGAAGAATGAGCCAGAAGCTTGTTTTAAAGAAATTGAAATCGAGAGGTAAAAAGGGGTTTAGTAAGAATATCTGCAAGCTGATCAGAAGTAGGAATGTGATTGACAATCAATTGGTTGGAAACCACACGCTCGTGAACATAATGATAATCGACTTCAATATGTTTTGAAAGAGCATGAAATACAGGATTACTAGACAAGGGAATAGCAGATAAATTGTCGCACCATAAGGTAGGTGGAACAAAGAGAACATGCAAATCTTTGAGAAGCATACCAAGCCAGCTAAGTTCAGCAGAAGTTTGAGCAAGAGCTCTATATTCAGCCTCAGTGGAAGATCGAGAAACCGTGGGTTGCTTCTTGGCAGACCAAGAAATCAAGTTGGGACCAAGAAAAACACAAAACCCAATAGTAGATTTGTGATCCAGAGCATTGCCAGCCCAATCTGAATCAGAGAAGGCATTAAGAGTGAGAGGACCTAGTTGAAACTGGAGACCACAACCAAGAGTTCCTCTAAGAAACCTCAGCAAACTTTTGACAGCATTAAAATGGCTAACCAAAGGAGAATGCATGTGTTGACAAGCAAAGTTCATAGCAAAAGCAAGATCTGGGCGTATGATTGTCAATTATTGAAGGGCACCAACAAGACTTCGATACAAAATAGGTTGATCAAAGGGAAGATTTGCTATGGGCAGAATGGGTGACTTGGTAGGCATTGGAGAAGCAGCAGCCTTACAATTTGTCATACCAACTTTGGCCAAAATATCAGTGGCATACTTGGCTTGTGTAAGAAGAAACCATTGGCAGAGGATTGAATGGAGACACCCAAGAAATAATGAAGAAGACCCAAGTCTTTCATAGAAAAAACCTTATGCATAGCAGTCACTAAGGAATGAATGTAAGATTGATCGTTACCAGTGAGCAAAATGTCATCTACATAGATGATGAGAATAGTGATAAAAGAAGCTGTCTTTTTGACAAACAGAGAGGAATCACAATGGCTAGCCAGAAAACCTTGAGACAAGAGAAAAGTAGAAAAAATGGAGAACCATGCCCGAGGGGCCTATTTAAGACCATATAGTGCTTTATGCAACTTACAGACTTTAGTAGGATAAGAAGCTGCTATAAAACCTGGAGGTTGAGTCATATATACTTCTTCATGATGAACACCATGGAGAAAAGCATTAGAGACATCCATTTGTGTGATGGGCCAACCAAAATGCAGAACAAGGCAGAAAAGAATACGAATTGTAGGTTGTTTGGAAACAGGACTAAAGATGTCTTGATAGTTTAGGCCTTCTTCTTGTTGATAGCCTTTGGCAACCAGCCGGGCCTTGTATCTAGCAATAGAACCGTCAGAGTTCTTTTTGAGTCTATACACCCACTTGCAACCAATGACATTTTATGGGGAGGAAGATCAACCAGAGACCAGGTTTGCTGGGATTGAAAAGCCTGAAATTCTTCTTTCATAGTTGTAGTCCAATCAGGAGAGGAAACAGCTTCTTTATAAAAAGTAGGCTCAGTAGGAATACGAGAAAGATGAGCAAGATGAGAAAGAGAAGCAGATTTAGATCTTGTGAGCATAGAGTGAGAGTTCAATGAGAAAGATTGAGCAAATGGTAACAAGGGTAAGTCAATATGAAGAGAAGAAATATGAATGAGAGTTAGAGAAGAAATAGGAACTGTAGAAGGAGAAGTTATAGAGAAATAAGCTGAAATTGGAGCAGCAGTAGTAGGCTGTGGCAAGACAGAACCAGTAGGAATAGCAGCACGTATATCAGGAGAAACTGGGGCAGCAGATGGGAGAGACACAGTTGGAACAGCAGGTGCTGTAGAGGTAAACACAGCAGAAACAGGAGAAGACCAGAAAAATGAATGCAATTGAGCAACAGAGGGAGCTGAGGCTGGAACAGCAGCAGAAGAAGAGGAAAATGGAAAGCAATTTTCATGAAAGAGCACATGTCTAGAGAGATAGATGTGACTAGAAATAGGATCAAGACATTTGTAACCTTTGATGATGGATGATAACCAATGAAAACACAAGGAATAGACCTAGGTTGAAGCTTGTGCTGAGTATAGGGTCTTAACCAAGGAAAACATCGACAACCAAAAGTTCTGAGAAAAGAATAGTCTGGAGGAGTGTGACACAAAACTTCAAAAGGAGTGAGAAAGTTAAGTTTAGCAATAGGTGTAGACACCCCATTTTTGACCGTCCTCAAAACTTGGACGTCATCGTTTGAACACTCAATGATTATCCCTGTTCGTGTTCGTCTTGAGTTCTCGGAGGTTTCGGCTACGTGTCTTGCCTCAAGACCTCTCGACTTGTTTGTTTTGTGTTTGGTTTTATATCAAACACTTACTGTTTTGCTTCTGAGGATGGGAAATAGCTTGTAGGCCATCCCTACACCTCACCAGCCATGGCTTGAAGCCACCGGCCTTGTTTCCTTGCCACCGACCATTGGTGATGGCCAGTCGGCACTATTGATGGTCGGTCAGTACATTTTGTGGTCGGTCGGCCAACTTTGTTGGCCGATTAGCCATTTTTTCTGGCCGAGACCTTTTCTTGAGGGGGGTTTGAACCTTTTGAACCCCCTGTTTTAGCTTCTTGAGGAAGCTTGAACCTTTTGAACTCTTGATTTTAGCTTCTTGAGGAAGTTTGAATCTTTTGACCCTTTTTAGCTTCTCCAAGAAGCTTGACCCTTTTTTTAGCTTCTCCAAGAAGCTTGACCCTTTTTTTTAGCTTCCTGAAGAAGCTTGAACCTTTTGACCCTTTTTAGCTTCTCCAAGAAGCTTGAACCTTTTTTTAGCTTCTCTAAGAAGCTTGATCCTTTTTTAGCTTCTTGAAGAAGCTTGAACCTTTTGACCCATTTGCCTAGCTTCTCCAAGAAGCTTGGCCCTTTTGCTCCAAGCTTCTAAGAGAAGCTTGGCCTCTTTGCTCAAAGCTTCTAAGAGAAGCTTTGCCCCCTTGGCTTCTCTATAAAAAGAGGGCCTCTCCTCCCCTTTAGAGGGTTAGAAAAATCTGATATATATCATATATATATCACTCCTTCTCTATATCTCCCTCTCTCTCTACATTTGTGTGGGTTAAAGGGTTCAAAAGGGTCTAGTTCTTGCACATTTACACTACAACTCTTGGACTAACACCTCTATCATCAACCTAAGGAGCTTGGAGGCCATTTTCAGAGGCTAAGGGACTGTTTTTTGGACCAAGAGGCTGCTGTCCCCTTTTGGCTACAAAGGTAACCCCTTTTCCCTCTTTATTTCCCGTTTTTGCACACACTTTTAGCCTATCTTGCTTGCTGTTTTGAGCTTTGTGTATAACATAAAAAAGTTCTGTTTTTTTGTGTTTAAGATGCTTCATTAAGGTCACTTTTGTGTTTGGGGTCGTTTACCCCCTCTTAGGCCTTGTTTGGCCCCATTTTGTGCTATTTTTGGTGAGCTTCGGGACCACCTTGTTTGGGCCTCCTCACCACTGAAATCTTGAGGGATTTCAGTGGTGATGATGGTGGTTTAAGGTCCTAAGAAGGAGAGGGTCATCCCCTCTCCTTGTTGTCTTCAAAAAGTGTCATTTTAGCCTCATGTGTGAGCACCATTTTTAAGTTCATGTTGGCCATGTCTTAAGTGTTGTTTGTGCTTATTTTTCCATGATATAGCACTGTTTTTACTTGGTTTAGACACACCATGCTTGCTATGCATGCTTGTCTTGTAATGCCATGAATTGCCTTAATATGTGCTTAGCATTTAGACCACTATGCTTACTTGTTTTGGCTTAGCTTTGTGAAGCTTTTGTGCATGTTTTAGTGTGCTTGAGGTCTGTTTTTGGTCATTCGGGTCATCCATGCTTTGTTTTGTATAGCTACCATGTAATCCCCCTTGGCTTGCCTTGTATTTTAGACCATTGTTGCATACTTAGCTTGTCTTGTTTACTTGGTTTTGCACCTTCTATAATATGATTTCAGAGCTTTCTATGCATGCCATGTATCCATGTTTATCCTCTTTTAAGTGTGCTTAAAATTTGCTCTTTGGTGCCTAAGTGTTGGACTTTGTGTGCATGCATGCTTGTATGTGTTTTGGCCCTCATTTCCATGGCATTTGGCCACTGATTTGGGCCTATTTGAGAGCTGCCCATTTTGGTTTAAGACCATTCCTACATGTCGTTGCATGCTCATCCATCTTGCATGCTTGTTAGTTTGCATAACTTGCATGCTTGCATGTTTACATTGCTTGTTCATATGCTCATATTGCATGCTTAGCTTCCATGCCTAGGTTGCATAACATTAAGCATGCATCTCTTGCCTCTTGAATTGATTATGATGGAGGTTGGGGCCCATTGTTTGTTTGTATGCATTTCATTCCATTGAAATTGCACAACTTGGCTCTTAGGCCATCACGCATCGAAATGCGCGATTGGTGGTCCGAGCGTCGAGGACCATCCTCTTTTGAGTCATGAACATGATAAAGAGGGTGGTGGTACAAACAATTCTTTAAAAATGCATTGCTATGCCTTGTCTGCCCTCTGCTGCTGTCAAACAGGTTTCTGCAGGAAGTTTTGGCCGGCCGACCATATATATTGCTGACCGACCAAATATATTTGGCCGAGAGCTCAATGGATGGTCGATGACCACTTCGAAATGGCCGGTGATGATCCCACTTGGTCGGTGATGCTCTCCAATATCCATAGAGCGCTCCTTGGGAGCTGTGCAATCTTCAGAAGAGCAGAGCAGGGTAAACAGAAGTAGTTTGTGCATGGCGATGGATTTCCGAGCAAACCCGAGCACGCGTGCATTGGACCCTCTTCCCGAGGCCTTTACTGCTTTCTTAGCTTAGTTAATTTGCTTAACTAGTTAAGTGGTCTGTAATATTTAATTAGCTTGTAGGTTAATTGATTTGTATTATTCTTTTGGTCCCTTCGAGCAAGGGCGAATTTGTAATAAGTGTGGGTGCGTGTGTGCATGTCTTCCAACCCCCACTTCTTTCTCCTTTTTACTTACCTGCTTTCAATGGTTAGTATTAGGTCATATTTAATTTAGCATACCTTATGCTATGCATGCGTGCATCCATACACTTGTCTTGTATGCACCGGGCTCGGCGCATCATACTAACTGCATTGTATTTCAATTCCAAGTTGAATACGTGTTAGTTGTAGCATCATCATATGCCATCCATAGATTAGCCGAGCCTATTATAGCTGCATCTTGCATGTGTTGCATTAGCCATCTTAACATGAACTAGGATCATGCATATGATTACTAACTAGTTTCTGTTTTGGCTTGGAGTACTTGGTGAGCATTTATGTTTTAGCATCCTTGCATGCGTGTGAGTGTTGCCATGACAGCATGCTTACCATGAGGCTACTTACTTATGTGATATAACTGCTTGAATGCCTGTGGGTGGAGGTTGAATTACCTAAATTGAAATAATGCATTAAAACTGTGAGTTTTAAGCCCACGAGATAGCGGTAAAACCATCTTTTCTAAAGCCCACTTGAGGGTGGCAAAACCTGCATTTTAGCCTACTTGCGAGTAGCAAACCATTTTCAAAAACAAGTATGAAATGTTTTGTTCCAATTTAGGCAATTTGGTCTATACTTGTTTGCTGCGCGCATAACATAGTAATTCTAGGCTAAATAACCAGAATAAGAACACATAACGTTTTCAAAAATGGATATCATGGTTAGTAGAGGCCGGGCGAGAGGCGGTGCTCATAGCTGACCTTCCCCAATCGTACCCAAGCTCCTGAGCCGAGGCAACTTTGGTGATGACGGACACGTGGCCTTTGGCACCGAGTCAGGGTTTCTTAAATTCCCCCATAAAAAATATTTAGGTGGCGACTCTGTATCTGGCAAAGCAGTCCATGTTTGGCACTTCTTTCAAAAATCTGTTTCTCAAAACGATTTGCCGGATTTGGACTCTTTGGTTCAGATTAAGAACCGTGACAATTTGAGAGGCCGAACTGTAGTGAACTCAAAATGAACAGAACGGGACTCATCCTCCCAGGGCGTTCGGGGACGTCTACAATAGGTAGTCGATTAATGAGCACTATTGCTGTAGCTAGAGCTTCAAACTAGAGATGCAAAGGGAGAGAAGCATGATGCATTAAGGCAATGGTAGTCTCAATGAAATGCCTGTGCTTACGTTCAGCCACTCCATTCTGAGCTGGAGTGTGAGGACATGTAAGATGATGCAAAATGCCTTTATTTTTAAGAAAAGTTTGAAATTCTGTAGATAAGTATTCACCTCCATTATCACTGCAAAGAATCTTAAGAGAAGTAGAAAATTGATTTTCAACCAACACATGGAATTCAAGAAATTTAGAAAACACCTCACTTTTGTAATACAGAAGAAATAGCCAAGTAAACTTACTAAAATCATCTATGAAAACTACATAGTACTTGTAACCAGATAGAGAGGCAGAAAAAAGACCCCAAACATCGGAGTGAATAAGAGCTAGAGGCTTATTCACAGTAGAATTAGACAAACTAAATGGTAATCTATGTGTCTTAGAAACACAACAATTAGTACATAAACCAAATGAAGTAGGTGAAGACAAATGAGAAGTGTTAACAATGTGCTGAAGCTTCTTAGATGAGGGATGACCAAGTCTGAGATGCCTAGAGTTCTAACAACTCATCTAACTGTCTAACTAGCCTTAGTAGAGGAAGCCACGTACTGTGGCTTGAGCTGTGAGGAAGCTGTGGTGTCTTGTGACTTGAGCTGTGATGATTGAGCTTGATTATTCTCAGTAGTCTTAACAAGTTTGTGACTTGATTACAATATTTTTTATTACATCAATTTGCAATTAACATTACAAAATTTTATAATAAAATTACACATTTTATAACATAATACATATAATATGCATCCCTAAAACACACCATAGAAAGAATGAGTTTGATTCACATATCCCGTGTCTCTCACATATTTTTCTCTCTAGACATAAAAGAATGAGTTTGATTCACATATTCCGTGTTTCTAGTTATATCAAGAAATTATGATTTAAGGGTTTTTTTTCTTTGTGAAAAGTGAAAAAGATTCTCTTTTGAGAGATTACTACTTTTATAAACAACAAACAAATTAAAGAAAGAAAAAGTTAACAAAGAAGAAATAGTATAGAGGGGAAAAATGAAAATTAGAATGCATTTAGGGTGTGTTTGATTGGGGGATAAGAGAGTGGACTATTTACTGTGCAGATTATAATCCATTGAAAACATTCAATCTGGGTTTTTTTTGTTTTTTTAGGTCCATCAGATATGGAGTCTGGCCGAACTCTATATCCCTCATATGAAAGACTGTTGTATCCTAAGAGGAGGTGAGATTTCCATGGGATTATTTACTGTTGGGATTAGGTGATGAAATCACCATTTTGACCCTCTATAATTTAATTATGTATTAAATTTAGTAAAATTTAATAAAATTTAAATGTCTCAATTAAAAAATAAAATAATTTTATTTAACTTTTTATTGAGTTTTTATTTATTTAATTTTTTAAAATAATTTTTTATAGATATTTTTATTGATGTTTTATTTTTAAATTTTGTTTATATTTTATTTAATTTCATTATTTAAATTTTAATAGATGTTTTATTTAATTTCATTATTTCATTATTATTATTTTTTTAAATAAATTTATTTAAAATTTTAATTAAAAAAACATATATTTTTATTGATATTTTATTTATTTAATTTTAAAAAATAAATTTATTTAATTGTGTAAAAAATAAAATAAATAATTTTTTTATTTAATCCAGCTAAAAATAATTAAAGTATTAAAGATATGTTTAATATTGTTATTACTTATTAAACAATTGAAAAGGGGTAAAATAGTGTTTTACTCATTTATCCTATCCAGTCTGTCCAACCAAACATTGAATTCACTAAAAGTAGTCATTTTCAAACATCTAATTCAATGAGAAAACAAATACGAGATACACATCTAATCTAACCAAATAGCCCGGGGGATTCACAGTCTCAGGATTCAAGTCCGATGGATTCTAATCCCCCCTTATTCAGTCCGTCCAATCAAACACGCCCTTATATTTTTAGGAGCACGAGAAGTCCTGTAATTAAGTAAAATAAATAAATACCAAAGGGTTACACGAACGATAAAAATTTAAAAATAAGATCTAAGATTTTGAGTTTGAATTAGTCCAATGAGTCATTGTAGGTTTGCCTGATTATTAATTTTAAAATCCTACAATTTGCTAAAATGCACACAAATCGGTTTTCAAAAAAGCAAAAAACTAACATAAAAAATGATACAAGGAAAATAACGTACTAAAAATATAAGAAGAGTATTATCCTTGTCCCACTAAGAGGATTGTGAGTGATTGGATGATGTGGGATGATTAGTCTATGTAATGCTTGGAACTATAAATAAATAAACGGTAATTCCATTGATAGTAATGAATTCATTTGTCCATTGAAGTCAAGTGTTTTTTCTTTCACAATACAGATTATTATAACAATAATATTAGGATGTATCACTAATTAATCAAAAATTGCATTAGTGAGAAATTCGTGATTGGATTAGTGAGAGAATAGGAGTATTCACCCAATCATATTTTGTAATTTTAAATAGGAAAACATTGTACAAGTTCATTTGGTTGATAATCAGAAAAAATATGAGAAAGAAAGAGAGTTGTCTTATATATTTTACTAGATTGTCACATCATTAAATTTAAAAAATAAATCTAATTTTCTTGTCTAAATAATATCACCCTTTTAGTTAATTAGTGACTTAGAATGATGTCAATGTTCCATTTAATATTTATTTTCACCTTCATGCAACCAAAAAAAGAAAAAAAAAAAAAAAAAAGTAGTGCATATATATATATTATATGATTAGAGAAAGTCAGTTGTTAGTTATTAGATTAGCACTTATTGGAGTTAGCCTTAGCTAAGGGAGAGTTGAACTCATAATTTTTCCCTTAAGACTAAGCCCTTAGGAAAGTTATAGTGACCAATTATATATATATATATTTAATACATATGATAGGATGTTAGTATGTTAGTCAGTTAGATTACAACAAAAAAGTTATAGTCGCTCCATTGACTCGAATCCTAAACTTCCGGCATTCTCACTGTTCCAAGAGATATTTACATGAACCACTAGGCTAACTGCCCTTAACCATATATTTTATACTAACGGTCGACACAAACGATGCATATGCAACTTGAGAAAAAAATAAAATAGTATAAGAATAATGACAAGAAAATTGCGTACATAATATATATTGTTCAAGTGATAAGGGTTGTAAGGGCCTGCATTGCCAAACCTTTGATCTCATTTTCAAGTATCTTTCTCTTTTTTGCATTAACATCAACTATAAAGGTATTTTAAAAAAATCTAAAATATAATATATTTTATGCCAACACCATTTCAAAATTTCACATATATAATAATATAGATATTTTTACATAAAATAATATATATATATATATATATATATGAGTAACATATTAGTGTTATAAAGAATGCAAGACACAGTTTATTTTACTCATTTCTTATTTGACCAAAAAATACTTTATACCCAATGCTTTCGAAAAAGAAAATAATATATAACTTCTACTTTTTAGATTTATTTTTTAAATTTAATGATTAAATTTAAAAAATAAGTCTAATTTTTAGACTTAAATATCAATATGTTCTTTTGAAAATAGTGATATTCTTTGTGGTATGGTTGTCTTGCAATTTACTCCCTTATTGTTATTAGTTTCATCATGTTACATGCATTAAAAAATTTGAAAATAGGCACATTCTTTGTGGTATGGTTGTTTTGCAATTTACTCCCTTATTGTTATTAGTTTCATCATGTTGCACGCATAAAAAATTATCACAAAGATTAGATACTCACATTTTAGACTTATAAATTTATTTATAATGATATAGTAAGAGAGGTGAGTCTTATATCATTAAGGTCAAGTTTGGCATAATTGAAAAAAGATAAAAAGTCAAAAAGTCATTATCCTATTTAAGTCACATCATCTTATTTAAGTCACATCATCTTATTTAACACATCATTTCAAACTCAAACCAAACCCAACCCATATTTCATAAAAAGTCAAAAAGTACACTTATTTAGTCTTCCCAAACTAGGCCTAAGTGTGTAACTAATTAAAAATTGACACTTATCATACCATATTACTGTGAATTGAATTGTAAGAAATTTTTAAATGACTCAAAAATTTTTCAAAAATTATACCTGACGTAAAAGAATTTAATTAAAAGTCCGCAAATGACGTGAAAAGATAAATGAAAATAATATACAAGTTTAATTTTTAAACTTATTTTATAAATTCAATAATATATAAGTGAGATAATTGATTAATAATAAGATAAGATAGAAGATAGCTGCCTTACATGTTCTAATCATTAAGTTTGAAAAGTAAACATAATTATGAAACTTGAATAACAATGCTCAAAAGATAAATTAATCCTCAACATCACATTCTTTCCCAAACAAAACGTCAATCCTGATCATTTATTTCCCTAGAAAACCAACCCTAACCCTAACCCTAAAAGCATCCCAAACTACTCCTACTTACTTACAATCACCTCCCTGCCACCAGTTGCCGTTACCATCATCTCCTCTACATTCCTCATCGTTTCCCACCATTCCTTCTCCGCGTATACCCAGACGACCCCTTTCACCATCCTAGCTGTGTTGCCACTTCCTCTGCCCTCTCCCTACAACCAATTCGGTCGTAACTGCCTCTCCCCTCACAGATCAGCCCACAAAGCCGTCTCCCTTCACTAACGAAACAAATATCATGAAAGAAATTATCAAGATAATAAATAATAGGATCCAGAACATGTAGACTTCATTAACCTCATAATGAAATTATTTATTTATTCGTTAAATTTTTAACTAGAGTTACAATTGTGAGAATAATCAACCACTTACGTAACCATCTTCAAAGTCATTTAGAATTCAACAAACGCAGGCTGATGAGTCTCACCTGGTTGAGACTTAAGAAAGAGAAGTAACATGACAACAACAGAAGCAACAAAAACAGCTTTTTTGAGATATAGTAATTTAATATTTTTAGCATCCACTAATATGCAGCTAAAATACCCACGTGAGGACTAGCAAGATCGAGCAAAAGATGGCTGATTAACAATGGTTGCAGTTGGTGACAACGTAGTGAAGGCTGTGGCTGCTTCCATGCTTCAGCTTTCGATAAATGATGGCGAAAATGCGGCGTTTGATCCTTCCTCTCACCGGGGGGAGTCTGACATGTCTCCTCCGGTTCACAGAATCCATAACTGCCCTTCTTGACACAATCATCCTCTTATCCATCATTACGTATATACCTGAGAGAGAGAGAGAGAGAGAGAGATTCGAATTGCATGAGAGAGTTGGAGGGCTACAGAAGTTATATATGGCCATATGTGATAAGGAAGAGAAGGAACCTTCGTGCCTCCTTCGGGTACCTTTTGAACTTACATATACACATCCTTTTCTATTTATACATGCCATTTATTTTTACCAATTTCGTACCCTTTTCTGTCTCCTACTTTTGCATTGCAAACTCATACCGAATCTATAACAATCCATTGCTAGACGTTTTTTTATAGGTTAAATTACACCGACACCCTATGGAATTTTTATTTATTATAAATTCTCTTTTATATTTGAAAATTTGTATTTTTCTTTTTGAAATTTGTAATTTCATTACAAATTACCTCATGAATTGTTGGTATCATACCTTAAAATTTTTTAAATGATTATCTTTTTTTTTTATTGGCAAAAAGAAACTTTATTGATAGAATAAACAAGTACAAGGTAACAAGCACATTACATCAATAAAGGAATAGAAGTGCACCACATCACAATGAGCTAATTGATCCCAACTAGGTTGGCACCAAAAAGTTCATCCTATCATTTGCTAGCACCCTCAGAGTTGGGGAGAGACCAACGAAGAGACAACACAAAACAAACACCAAATAGCTAGACATCTAAGCCATACATCCACCCAAACCAAACAGATCACCAGACCATTTAAACAGAGCATGTAGCCAACATACAAATCAGACCATCATATGATTCCATCAGCAGCCAACATACAAACAAACCAGCATACACAGCAGACCCCAAATACCCAAATCACAGCTAATCAGCAGACCAGATCCAACTCAAGTAGTGTAAACTGCCAACAGACCAGATCCAGCCATCCGCTGTTTCCATCAGCAGCCAATATACAGACAAAGCAATCCTAAGCATAGACCAAGCATTGCCAATGCAAGCATTGAACCTCTGATGCCCTGAACAAACCAAGAACAACCTGAACATATCTGAGCAGGTAACATTCAGTCACCCCTCCAGATCTAATTATTGCAACACAGCAGAAACCAACACTGTATTTGAACATAACAGCAAGCAGCTTAGCAGATCTGTTCAATCAACATAGCAGATCTGTTCAACAAGCAGCAGAACAGACCTATGCAGCCACAGACTCAACCATCATTAAGATCAGCAATGCCACACTCCCTAATTTAAGCCTCAAGATAGCAGTAGTGTAGACACTTCATTTTTGACCGACTTTAAGACTCACACGTCACCAGTTGAGCGCTCGGTGATGTTGCATATTGTGCTCGTTCTGAGATTTCAGAGTCTCGGCTACGAGCCTTGCCTCCGGACATCGGGGCTCTTTTGTGCTTTGTCTCGGTTTGCGAACCAGGTCTTGTTTTCTTTATTTTCTCTTCCCGAAGGGAGGGAGAGGTCTCGTAGACCATCTCTCAGTGGCCGTAGGTTATGTTTCGTGGTCGTAGGCCATTTTTTCCGTTTGGAGCCCAGTTTTCGATTTTCGGAGCCGTCGGCCGTGTGCTTCAGTTCGGGACCGCTTAACTACTTCCGTTTGCTCCGATTTTTGGCACACCCCTTATTTTCTTCCTCTAGAGGGACACTGTGGCCCGGGAGACCACCTTTGTGGTCTTACGCCACTTCTGGTGCCTAACAACCTGTTTTCGGGGCCCTGAACCGCGTGTTTTGGCCCCCGAACCTTCGTTTTGCATCCGTCTTGGTCCATTTTTGGTAGGAATCCTATTTTCATTGCTAGGGAGGTTGTAGGCTGGTAGGAGGCCACCTTTTTCCATGAAAAACCAATTTTCTCATTTTCTCTCTCCAAAAGCCGATTTTTCTGACAGAAAGCTGGTTTTTCTCACTTTTGAGCCACAATTTCTGGTTTTTCATACCATCATTGTGTTGTGCTCATCTGGGAGGCCACCAATATGGGTAGGTCGACCAGTAATTCTTCTTGACCCTTTTGAACCCCTCTAAAAAGCTGGTTTTTCTCTCTCCTAGGTCACATTTTTCGGTTTTTCACCACACAGCTGTATTCTACTCATCTGGGAGGCCACCTTTCTGAGTAGGCCAGCCAGCAATTTTTCCTGACCCTTTTGACCCCTGGTCCGCCGATCAGGGGGAGTGGCCGGCCGGCCACCTTAGCTGGTCGGCCAGCTTTCTGCGTTTTGCTCTTCTCAAGTGCAACACAGCTGTGCTAGTTGTGAAACACTTGACCCACTGTCCGAGATTTTGAGTCTTTTGTTGACCTTTTTAAGTTGGTTTTGACCCTCTTGCTTAGCTTCTTAGGGAAGCTTGACCCTTTTGGTTAAGCTTCTTTGAGAAGCTTTGAACCCCACTTGAGGCTTCTCCAAGAAGCCTTATCCATTCTCCTCTATATAACCAACCCTCCATCTCATTTTGCAAAGGTTAGAAAATTTTGGTTAAGGCTTACACACTCCATCCTCCATAGCCTTCTTCTCCAAGCTCCAAACCCTAATATTTTTGGCCATTTGACACTACACCTCTAAGCCTAACACCTTCACCATCCAGGGGCATTGTCAAGTCAGGTGTTCCTGCACCCCCCTCCCCCTGAGCTGATCAAAGCCGTAGATGACAAGCTGGGCCCAATTTGTGCCTCTTCATTAAGCCAATCCAAGCACTCATCAGACAAAGTGCAACTGAAAGTGGGAGCGGGAGCCAAGAGTTCTCTAGTCCTCCATGCTGTGGCATATCGGGCAAGCTGTGTGCCTTGAACCAGGAATGTGGCAGGATACTCCATCCCCTCTGGCAGGCAAGTCTGATCATGACCAAACTGCCACTAGAACCGGAACGGAAAGTAGAACACACAGTGAGTCAGACCAATCAACTGGATCCCGGTCTACCGGGACATGCTATAGCTCATTGCCGGGAGATTGAGCCAAGGACAACGCCAAGCAATGCGATCCACAGACAAATTGCATATCCAGTCAAACCACCATCCCTCATCAAGGGCATCGACTAGTCGTTGTCGAAAAAAGTAGCCGCGAGCTGAGTAGGCTTATCTAGTGGGCTTAAAACACACATTTGATGAATTGTTCCAATTCAAATAACCCAACCTTCACCCACAGGCATTCAGGCAGTTATATCACATAAGCATATAGCCTCATGGTAAGCATGCTATTCATGGTAGTCACTCACACGCATGCAAGGATGCTAAAGCATAGAACTTACCGAGTACTCCAAGCCAAAATAGAAACCACATTAGAAATCATGCATGATCCTAAGTATATATAAAAAAATGCCTAATGCAACACATGCAAAAATGCAACTATAGCAGGCTCGGCTATTCAAAACATGGTATATGAGATGCTACAACTATTATGTATTCAATTTTGGAATTGAAAATACAATGCAGTTAGTATGGTGCGCCGAGCCCGGTGCATGCAAAACAGATGAATGATGCAAACATGCTATCATACTGTATGCTAATTGAAATATGCCTGTAACAGGGCCGCGGGGGGACCTCGCTACAGTTCGGACTCGGCTTTTCGTAGTCACGGTTCTAAGTCTGAACCAAAGAGTCCAAATCCGGCAAATCGTTTTGAGAAACTGATTTTTGAAAAAGTAGTGCCAAACATGGACTGCTTTGCCAGATACAGAGTCGCCACCTCAATATTTTATTTTGGGAAATTTAGGAAACCCTGACTCGGTGCCAAAAGGCCACGTGTCCGTCATCACCAAAGTTGCCTCGGCTCGGGAACTTGGGTACGATTGGGGAAGGTCACTTCGTGAGCACCCCCGCTCGCCCGGTCATAGACCGGTCTCTACTAACCATGATATCAAATTTTGAAAACAATGTGAGTTCTTATACCGGTTATTAGCCTAGGTTACTATGTGATGCGCACAGCATACAAGTATAGACCGGGTCGCCCGAATTGGAACAAAACATTTCATGTTCGCTTTTTGAAAATGGTTTGCTACCCGCAGGTAGGCTTAAAACATTTGATTTGCCACCCGCAGGTGGGCTTGGAAAAGATGGTTTTGCCACTATCTATTGGGCTTAAAACAAACAGTTGATGATTTGTTCCAATCTAGATAACCCAACCTTCACCCACAGGCATTTAGGCAGTTATATCACATAAGCATATAGCCTCAATTAGCCTCATGGTAAGCATGCTATCATGGCAGTCACTCACACGCATGCGAGGATGCTAAAGCATAAAACTTACCGAGTACTCCAAGCCAAAACAGAAGCTAATTAGAAATCCATGCATGATCCTAATTATACAGAAATGCCTAATGCAACACATGCAAAAATGCAACTATAGCAGGCTCGGCTATTCTAAACATGGCATATGAGATGCAGCAGCTAACAAGTATTCAACTTTGGAATTGAAATACAAATGCGGTTAGTATGATGCGCCGAGCCCGGTGCATGCAAAACAGATGAATGATGCAAACATGCTGTCATACTGTATGCTAATTGAAATATGCCCTAATCTAACCATCATAAGCGGATAAATAAAAGGGAGAAAGACGTGGGGTTGGAAGACATACAACACACACACGCACACTTATTACAGTTGTGCCCTCGCGCAGAGGGTCCAAATAAATATACAGTCCAAACGTTACAGTCCCGAATAAAAGAATATTACAGTCTAAAATATTACAAAATTCTAATTAATTAACTACGAAAGTAAATAAAACTGGCGTGCAAGCCAGGGACTGCCTTGCTTCTGATGAATGGTGCATGCCCGGATTGTCTTGCGCGGAAATCCACCGGAATGCCCCAGTTAGCCTCTGTTTACACTTGTTCTTGAAATGCGTGCCAATTCCCAAAAAGTTGCTGATTTCTGATTTTGCTGCAACAGAGAGCAGAAAAGGGGCATAGCAATGTATTTGCACAAATATATGCATATCTCGATCCTCGTGCCACCAATCACGCATACCGAGGCATGATGGCCGAGGAGTCGAAATGCACAACTCAATATAGGATGAATGCACATAAAAACACAACA
>NW_021025149.1:1423991-1450614 GCF_004153795.1 Camellia sinensis
CCCTAGCCATGTAATAGGTTTTTCTTTTTTGATTTTATATTTGTAAAGGTTTGAACCATTGTATGGTGTTTTAGAAATTCTTTATATATAATTTTCATTATCTTTTCAAATATTTGACTTTCTGTGATTGACACACAAGCCAACTTAATTCTGCTTTAACACCCCTTTACAACTTCACCATTTTATTTACCATTTCAATAATACAATACATGTGTCTCAAAACAATAATACGCATTTTGAAACATGAAATCTCCAGTTACAAATCCATGATATGCACAATGCGATGTATGATTTGTAAACATTTCCATTTTCCTATTCCACGTGAAGTTTCTACAACAATCAATATAACCCTCCACCGGTTGCCAAAAACTATTATCTCTAATTAAAAGACAACACAATAATAATATTCCAAAATCATAACCAAATCAGAATCCCAATGATTTATAAAAAAATCTCAAGATTCCCAAAACAACATTCACACTCGTCATGAGTCTTGTGAACCTCAGCTGAAAATATACAACTTTCTCAAAAACCGCTCATATACTTTCCAACGAGCCACCATTTCAAATGAGTAAATAATACTCGGTATTTTTCCAATTATTCAAAACATTTCTCAACCAATCCTCATTTCAACCAAAATCCCACAACCATTTCAATTTCTTATTTTTCCATCAAAACATCCAAAATCCTAGTTTTTGATTAACTTTTGAAAAACCCTTTAAAACCCAATTTTCTTCAGAAACTCATAACATAATGACCACTAGGTTACCAATCCCAAACCAAAACCGAAAACAAGTCCTTTTTCCCAAATTTATGCATCAATATATATAACCAAGACTATTTTTTAAAAGCCCATAACTAACAAAATAGCATATAACGAAGCTAAACAACATACCCACCGTTAAAAAATCCCCACCTCCACTCCAGAAGACGAGAAAGCCCAAAAGTCAACGTCGACGAAAACACAAACTTTTCAGATTAGAATAAAGCTCTCAATGAACTCTATCTTTTCTCCAAAGGGCAAAGGTGTAGAGATCAAAGGGTGATGGTGTATTTGAGGTTTAAAGGTGAGTTTTAGAGAGACAGAGAGAGTACATCTAGGTTTTTGAAATGTTTAAAGAGAGAGAGAGAAATAAAAAAGTGATTCAAAAAGCGACTTTTACAAACTGATATACACGCAGACCGCTCGAGCGACTAAAACACCGCTCGAGTGACCAGACACAATAAGTGAGACCGCTCGAGCAAACAAAGTTACTACTTGAGCACATAATGACACCCTCCCAGAAGTTTTGCAGACAGAAGCAGACCATTCGAGCGCAAGAAGGACTGCTTGAGCGCAAAAAGGATTGCTTGAGCCAAGACCACTCGAGCGCAAGAAACACCACTCAAACGAAGAACACTACACCCCAAGTATTTTTGCAGACCTACAAAAATACTGGAAGATCTCAAAGACCACTCGAGAGCAAGAAAGTTCGCTTGAGCGAACGAGCAAAATTCTGGGCAGCAACTCTTTTGAAAACTTAACTCCCAACCTGTTCCAAATGCAACAACAACACTCAAACCACCAAACTCAGCTAGAATTAAGATGAACAAGGACATGAACGACCATTCAAGACACGGAATCCAGGATTCAAAACAAGAGACGGGCCGAGTCTAAACCAGAATCATTATATTAATTATCAAAACTCAACTATTAAATTTATTCTCATAATCTAAAACCTATATAACACTAATTAATCCCATCTCGCAAAAAAATAAATAACCAAAAGATTTGGGGCTTTTCATCACAACCCTCATAAACGAGATTAACCAATCCACAAATTTTTCAATATATTCAACATTTACCAACACCCTTTTTATTTCTCCAAAATTTTGATTTTTTGACAATTATTACAACTTAACCATTATAAAACCATATATAACAATTAACACAAATTAAATTCATGATGACTTTCTTTATTTTCTTATATATCCATTTTCACATTTTTAATACACAATACCCTATATGGTTCATATAAAATCAAATCATCAATTTTCCCCTCTTTCTCATAACCCAAATAACCAATTAGGGTCTTTTACTCTAATCCTTTTATATATGTTCCTCAAGCATACAATCTCATATATTCACAATAAAACACAAGATTTAACTATAGATCATAAAATCCAAACCTTCATTACATACTTTTCAAAAATACCTAACAAATCAAGTTTTTGATGCAACAAAGACTACCACATGTCTATCTATAACGAGATATTGAAAAGGAATAAAGAAATCCCTACCTCAAAGAGAGAAGAGGAGAAAACTCTAAAAATCAACGTTGCTAGAATTTGATCTCCACCGGTCAAAACATAGCCCTAAAGACACTCGTCATTTTTGTATAAGGAACTAGTATCAAAATCTCGCTTGATCTTTGTAGATCGAAGAAAATGTGAAATTTGGTGAGAGTTTAGAGAAAATGGAGAGAAAAGAGAAGTTAGAGAGAGAATGATAAGAAATGGTCAAAAAGAGATAGAGAGATCTGATTTGAGTGAAAAGAGCACAAAAATCGATGTCTAACGCACAAAATTCGGTTGTGCGGATCAACTCAGTGAAAAAGGGCTTTCTCGTGAAATCCGCTCGTGCGGATTTGACCCATATAATTTTTGCTAGGTGACTTCAAACAAGCGTATCTCCCTTGTCGGGAAATGGAATATGGTCAATGTTATGTCTAAATTGAAACCTCGGAAATAAGCTTTCCAATGGTTCTAGTCTCAGATCAAGATTCAAAATGTGGAGAAAGAAAAGGCAAAAGAGTAAACACTACTCAAAATAAATATTTGAATTTGGATTTTTTTGGGTCTAATTGCCTAACTAACATGTTAACTCATTAATCAAGGCTTCAAACAATGAGGAGAAAGTCTCATTTATAATAACTAAAAGGTCAAATGCAACCCATAACTTTTCAAAAGTTAAAAAAAAAAAAATTATTTGTAAGTATAAGGTAACGGTTACCACTTAATATAAACAAGTCGAGTTTAAGACCCAGGACACAATATCCTCCCCCCTTTAGGAAATTTCGTCCCCGAAATTGAAGTCACTTTAAGATTCAAACTAAAACTGAAAACAAAGGATGATAAGTGCCAACTGAAGTTTTAAGCCAACATACAGAATAGCTTCTCGAATCCCAATTTCCTTATCTTGGTTTTCCTACCTTGGTACCCTAAGGACACTTGACTACCAAGGGTAACACGAACAAGATATGATGAGTTGTCATCGACTCCTCCACTACAATCCAAGAGAGTTTGGTTAAACAGAATGGAAAGATTTAGTCATAAACATCTTGACAACCCATAAGACTCGTTGGGTTTTTACGAGACAAAAATTCAATTACAAGTTTCTAATCGCACACCCCATTTACAATCTTTCCTTTGTTACACACATCACAAAAGACTACCAATAGGTCAATAACTCAACTGAAGGATGATCTCATACTCATGCGACTAAGGCTCTTAATCAGTTCTCACAACAATATATATATATATATATATGAGTTATACTCACGAAATGTGGCCCATGAGGATGACTCCCCAGTACAACAAGCCTGAACGATAACAATCTACCCTGAATTAGATACACAAAACGAAACAAGTATCCGAAATTCACATCATTACTCGACCAAGAATAAGTGCACAACTACAAACTAGTTGTTCAAGCTTAGTTCATTACACAACATTACAAATTAAGGGATTGATCACACGTCTCATGTTAAAAATTTCTTCTCTCATCTCCCTTGAGAATTTTCTTTTATTTCATAATAAGTTTTCTCAAAAGGGAGCCTAAACTCACACTGAGTACAACAAAATGATTTTTCCCCATTTTTGAGTACAATTCATTAGTCTTGTATGTGTTTTCCAAAAAAAATTAAAATAAAACAAGTGTGTTTACAAGAACGATGTTTTCAATCTTAACATTGCTATTCAACACTAGAATACCAGGAAACTCTTTTCCGTAATATGATAATTGGTGAACCTCAGTATCACCCAACAATACCTGTCATTACTACAGTGATGTCACAACTCAATCATAACAATTTTTTTTTAAATAATAACAATTCATATAATTAACAACCGTGCTAATAAAAGATATTTTGCATACAACTTGAAAAAAAAAAATGGGAGTTTCATCCCTCTACAATCACCATCGCAATTTGTCAATCATATAGTTGCGTAAGTGCGCTCATAAAATCACAATTCCACCATATTACCCAAACTGAAGGGATTCTCACACAAACAAAATAACACACACTCTGTCACACTCACATAAGCGAGACTCGACATTCTAATGTATAACCTAAGGCATTCCTAACCTTTACGACCTTTTACTCAAACTAAGGCAACTCCCGAGATAACTAAATGTCCATCAATTTCAGATACCAACCAACCAATTCAACAATCCTCAATGTTTGGCGTCAAACACCGACATTCACCTGACGCCGCTCACCCCTACTTGGGTTTCAACACACATTCTCGCACCTCCTTTTAGTCTGAGCTAGACTCTTTGAGACCAAGCTCACTATGGCGAGCCTCTCCTAACATTTCCTCCTAGAGACTCATTACACAATTCTCATTCCCAAGTCAACTCATTATATGTTCATGCCTACAAGGCAATTAAACACCTCATATCACCTACAAGGAGACCGACAAGGTTAATAACGAGCTTGTTAATCACGCACACCGAGCATACAAGATATCTAGAATAAGCATCACACACATTGGATATGACTCATGAAGTGAGAAGATATGAAATGACATGAAACAAATTGATATAAAATGGATTAGGATATAACACTTGACATAATCTAGTTTTGGAAAACGAGTTGTGAATGATTTTATCCTTGAGCATTGGCCATGTGCATCATGTTTATAACCCTGTTAAAGTTTATATATTGTGCTAGATTGTTTCTACTAGGCTTTGGCTCGCCCTATTTATAAAAAACCATTTTTAGGTGCCGGTGATATGCCTCCTACAAGGACCTAGCTTGGGAGGATTGTGGAGCTGAGAGCTCACTTTTGTTTATTTTGTATTTACTTTTGTACAAGCCTAGGGCTTTATTTGTATTGAGCTTCTGACTCGTTTTGTTGTAACCAAGCATCGTCTTGGAAAGTTGTAAGCCTGTAGGGCATTTATTTCGTTGATCATTTAGTTTGATGCTACATGCTACAGATTCAGGGTAGAGCTTGTGAATGTATAATGCATATGCCCCTTTTGTAAATTGACTCTCATTAATGAAAGCCTAGTACTCTCATTATGTCATTTTGTGTTAGTCTTCACTGTTGAATTATTGTATTATTTTTGGGGTGTTACAGCTTGGTATCAGAGTGTCTCGGGTTTGAATACTTTGGGTACGTGGGAAGTGGTTAGTACCACAATGGGTTTATCTCGTTTGATAGAGATGTTTATGTATTTGCAATGTTATGTGCTAACATGCTTATGTGATTGTATGTGTATGGAATTAAATTTCTAGAATGTTGATTGAGTCTACGAATCTCTGGAAGTCTTATTATAAGAGCACTTGATCACTGCTGCTTCTAACTAGAACTCTGGCAACGTCGTGAGACGGTCATTATCCAAAAATAAAATTTGTATGTATCTACATGACTATGTGCTTATATAGAGTGAATTACCATTGTCCACCGCATTAGGACGCGAGTGAGTTAACTTCGGCACATTTGTAAATGTGTAAATCTCTTTTGTTACCTTCATTAGGATGTCAGGACGTGGATGTGGCAGTGGTAGGCGTGGTAGGCCTAGGAGGCATGAGGTGCCTTTATCGGATGAAATTCTGGCGCAGGAAAAAGGGGTTGGTCAAGCCAATGTGGATGAATTGGTTGGTCAACAGGCCATGGGCGCCTTGGCCCACAAAATGGCCAGAGCATTATGAGAGTCTATAGACATTCTCAGAGCTGAGAATCAAGTCCAGGCCCAAGTAGCTAAGATATGGCCGTCTTTCTTGAAACGAGAGTTTTTCCGGTTGAATCTGAATGAGTTTATGGGTGATCCGAATGAGCCATTGAAGGCAGATGAGTGGCTAGAACAGATAGTGAAAACGTTCGAGATGCTTGGCATCGAGGACAACCAGTTGCGAGTGACCTTGGCATCCTTCCAGCTAAAGGGAGATATAGGTCAATGGTGGAAGTATACGCGTGGGCGTATTGGGGTGACTTGGGAGGCTTTTGTTAGCACCTTCCAGGACAAGTTTCTACCTCCCACATTTGAACACTTTAGTGGTAGAGTTTGAGGCCACATTTATGAGTTTATCAAGGTTTGCACCCAAACTCATGGCGACTGAGGAGCGTCGTTGTTTAGAGTTCGAAAAACGATTGAGGATCGGGCTAATGTTCAAGGTGGTCGGGTCAATGATTAGAGATTATGGACGCCTTGTGGAGGCGGCGGCTCATCTTGAGACCATGATGCAGATGGAAGATGAGAGGATGAGGGGCTCCAGGAGGAGTCAAGATGTGCAGGGGGACAGTAAGAGGTGGAGGGGCTCTAATCCACAGTCGTCCTAGGGAGCTCAGTCGAGGTCCACTTTTCCAGTACCGAGTTCGGGTTCTAGGAGAGGTGGTCCGGGAGATTTCACTTGTTACAAGTGTGGCCAGTTGGGCCACAAGTCTCTAGCTTGCCCGCAGAGAGGAGAAAGGCAACAGTCTACATCGTCTTCGGCTCGTTCTCAGAGCCAGAGTCAGGGGAGGGGGCAGCCGCTTAATTGTTATCAGTGTGGGCAAGCGGGACATATGAAAAGATTTTGTCCACGGTTGGGTGGCACACTTGGTGCGTCTGGTTCGTGACAGACACAGAGTCACCATTCAACATCATTAGTGCAGGCCTCGAGGGCCAATCAGGGAGCCTCTTCGGCTCAGTCAATGCATCAGGCCTGTGCTCCAAGGGGAGAACAAATAGATTAGAGGGCAATAGGGTGCATGTATACTATTACCACATCAGATCTAGTACCAGTATCTTTAGTAGTGAGAGTTTTGCAATTCAGTTACTAATGTATTGATTAAAATAGGTGCATCCCATTAATTTATTTCGTCTGCATTTGCATCCATTTTGGGGTTAGAGTTGGCTCAGTTAGCATCTCCTATCTATGTAAAGTCACCTATTGCTGGTGAGATTGTTTTGAAGCAGGGGTGTCGGGGTTGTGACATAGAGGTTACTGGTCGTCGACTTCCTTTTGCATTTGTGTTGATTGATATGTCTAGCTTTGACGTTATATTGGGTATGGATTGGTTATCATCCTATCGGGCTGTTATAGATTGCTATCGTCAGAGGGTTACTGTATGTACTTTGAGTGGTGATTGCTTTTATTTCTTGTGGGACCAGGTGGATAGAGTCTCATCACTGGTGTATGATCTGCATGGGTGGAGTGAGCTTAGTTGCCTTATTGCCAACTTCTTGAGTACTGAGTGTGATGAAGCCCGAGTTGAGTTGCTAAGGGTAGTTTGTGAATACCCAGACATTTTTTTGGAGGATCTTACTAGTTTACCACCTCATTGTGAGATCGGATTCTTTATTGATTTAGTGCTTGGCACGACACCGATTTCTATGGCACCGTATAGATTTGCATATGCTGAGTTTAGTGAGTTGAAGATTCCACTCTAGGAATTGTTAGATAAGGGTTTTATTCTCCCTAGTACTTCACCTTGGGAAGCACCGACTCTTTTTACTCAAACGAAAGATGGTGCGTTGCGACTTTGTATAGATTATCGGAAGTTGAACCGGCTAACTGTTAAGAACAAGTACCTGATGCCTCAAATAGACGATTTATTTGATTAGTTAAAGGGGTCTTGTTGCATTTCTAAGATAGACCCGAGGTCGGGTTATCACCAGTTGAGAGTAAAGGAGGAGGACATTCTGAAGACGACATTCCGTACGCAGTATGGCCATTACGAGTTTCTAGTGATGCCTTTTGTGCTAACCAATGCACCAGTTGTGTTTGTGGACTTGATGAACCAGATCTTCCATGAGTTCCTAGATTTTTTTGTGGTTGTTTTTGTGGACGACATCTTGATTTACTCACCCTCTGAGGAGGAGCACGAGGAACACTTGCGGATAATACTTCAGCTACTTAGAGCCCACAAACTGTATGCTAAGTTTGGGAAGTGTTAATTCTAACTGACAGAAGTTAAGTTCTTAGGCCATGTGGTATCCAGTGAAGGAGTGACTTTATATTTAACCAAGATAGAGGTAGTGTAAAAATTGGAAACAACCTAACAATGATTTTGAGATCCATAGTTTCTTGGCGTTGGCCGGGTATTACCGTCAGTTTGCGAAGGATATCTCCAGATTAGCCTCACCGTTAACTAGACTGGCGAGGAAGGGAGTTAAGTTTGTATGGAATGAGACTTGTGAGAAGTTTTTCCAAGAGCTTAAGGTTTGGCTTACCACTGCTCCAGTATTGATTATTCCGGAGAGGGGTTTGGGCTATTCCGTGTTCTGTGATGCCCCACGGGAAGGTTTGGGTTGTGTTTTGATGCAAGAGGGGAAGGTAGTAGCCTATGGCTCGCGTCAGTTGAAAACACATGAGAGGAACTACCCTACTCGTGACCTAGGGTTAACGACGGTGATCTTTGCCTTAAAGATTTGGAGGCATTATCTGTATGGTGAGAAGTTTGAAGTATTTTCTGATCATAAGAGTCTGAAGTATCTGTTTTCACAGAAAAACTTGAATTTGAGGCAGAGGAGGTGGATGGAGTTCATAGAAGATTATGACTTTGAGTTACATTATCACCCAGGAAAGGCAAATGTTGTGCCGATGCCTTGAGTAGGAAATCTATTAGCAGCGTAGCTTGTATTGCCAACCGGGAGTGGGAGATGTTGGGTGCTATTGGGGAGTTTGACTAGCATCTTGGTGAGTCTGTTGAGTCTGCTGCTTTGTTTTCGGTAGTTGCGCAACCTACACTTGTGAACCGAGTGTTAGAAGCACAGAAGGGTGACCTTGAGGTAGAATCCCTCTGGGAGAAAATCTCCAGTGGAAAGGTAGAAAGAGGCTTAAATGTGTATCCCAACCTAAGTGTGAGATACTGTGGCCGTTTATTTGTACCGGAGTCTTGCCGAGAGGAAGTAGTCTGAGAGTTTTACCATTCACACCTTACGGTGCATCTAGGAGGCACAAAGATGTATCACGATCTTAGTCGCCAGTTTTGGTAGAGAGGTATGAAGAAGGATGTGGCCATGTTTGTGTCGAAATGCCTCACATGTCAACAAGTGAAGGTCGAGCGTTAGAGGCCAGCGAGTTTATTGCAACCCTTTCCTATAGCCGAGTGGAAGTGAGAGCATGTCATGATGGATTTTGTTGTGGGCCTTCCAAGGACTCAACAGGGTAGTGATGCCATTTGGGTGGTAGTTGATCGGTTGACTAAGTTGGCGCACTTTATACCTATGCGGGTAAGTGACTCAGTAGATTTTCTTGCCGACTTGTACATTAGGGACATAGTGAGGTTGTACGGGGTCCTAATGATGATTGTATCTAATAGAGATCCGAGTTTCATGGCTCATCTGTGGCATAGCCTACAGAGTGCCTTAGGCACTAAATTGACTTTTAGCACTACGTATCATCCTCAGACTGACGGGCAATCTGAGCGTACTATTCCAATCCTTGAGGATATGCTTCAGGGTTGTGTCCTTGGCTTTAAGGGTTCATGGGAGAGGCACTTGCCCTTAGTGGAGTTTGCCTATAACAATAGCTTTCAATCAAGTATCAGCATGGCACCGTTTGAGGCCTTGTATGGCTGACTGTGTAGATCTCCTATGTGTTGGGCCGAGGTGGGTGATGCACTTAAGTCGGGTCCAGAGTTGGTCCGGGAATCGACGAAAAAGTTGCACTTATCCATAAGAGTTTGGCTACTGCCCCGAGTTGTCAGAAAAGTTATGACGACCGTAGGAAGAGACACTTGTCTTTTGAGGTGAGAGATCACGCGTTTTTGAAGATATCACCTAGAAGAGGTTTGATGAGGTTTCGAAAGAGTGAGAAGTTGTCCCCTAGGTTCATTGGGCCTTTTGAGATCCTTGAGAGGATTAGAAAGGTAGTTTACCGTTTGGCCTTGCCGCCACAACTTTCCGAGGTGCATGATATGTTTCATATTAGTATGCTTCGGAAGTATGAGCCAGATCCATCGTATGTGTTGGATTGGACTGACTTAGAGATAGATGAGGATGCCTCGTAAGAGGAGAGACCGGTGAGAGTCTTGGATACTCAGGACCAAGTCTTGCGAGGAAGACAATTCCCTTGGTTAAGGTATTGTGGAAACATCACGGGATTGAGGAAGTAACTTAGGAACGTGAGTTGGAGGTCCGTGAGAAATACCTGGACCTATTTGTTGATGTTTGAACATGTAATGGAATTTTGTTATGTTAATGAAATATGAAAACGTTGTATATGTTTTGGATATATGAGAACATTGTACATGTTGTGTATGTTTTGGAAACATGAATTTAATGTAAACATTGCAAATTTTTTGGGAAATATGGATTTTATTTTCAATATTGGGACTTGTGTATCAAGTTAATGAAAATGGATGACCGGAGAATGGGTCATGGTATGGAAATTGATTGTCTATCGTTATTGTGTTTCGTTTAAACATAGCTATGAAACTTGATTTGAAATTTCAGAGACGAAATTTGTTAAGGGAGGTGTAGACACCCCATTTTTGACAACCCTTAGGACTTGGGCGCCACTGATTGATCACTTAATGATGAATGTGTATGCATGTCAAATGGTGGACTTCCTCAGTAGGAAATCTCAGTATTGAACCTTCAAACCTTATGCCTTGTTTTGGACCAAAACAATGTTTTTTCAGGCTCGAGCATCCAAGGACCTGCAGACCCACTAGTATGGCATGCCGCCCACTAATGTGGCTTGCCGGCCACTAGTGTAAAAAAAAATAGATATTTTCTGCCAACTGTCCCTATAGATGCATACACCATTTCGGCTGTATTTGTAAGGATATTTTCGAGAGTCTCTCATATATTTCTATATATAGATGACCATTTCTTGTGTTACTAAGCTTACAAAAATTTTGGAATTTAGAAAATTTTGGAGAGCAAAATTTTGGGAAATTTCTCTCTCTATAATTCTCTCTATCTCTTGCAACTTACATAACCTTTGCCTAAACACTCTAAACCAAACCTAGAGAGTTCCTTGCTAAAGTGATTTGAGCTTGTATTTTAGCTCTTGAGGCACTTGAGAGTGTGAATTAGTGGTTTGTAACTTCAAAGGACCATTTTTCTTCAAGAGGTATACATTCTAGTGCTTTTGTACCATCTGTACACTACTTGTTTTCTATCTTTTCTTTCTATTTTTGAGCTGTTTATTACCTAAATTTTTGGGCTGAAACTTGTGGTTTAAGACCATCAAAGGTAGAGGGGTTGATAACCTTTCTTCGAACCTTGCTTCTAAGGCCTTTTCCCTTGTGTTTCCCACCTTTCTCATCAACTTTTTTTGAGCTTTTTACCACTGATTTTCAGAGGTTTTTCAGAGGCAAAAATCATGTTTTGAGGTCCCAAAAGTGGAGGGGTTAGCCTCCCCTCCTTGTGCTTGTGTGTTAGTTTTAATGCCTCAATATTTTGGCTAATTGTTGTAGTTGTTTTTGTCTTAATTCCAGCACTTTTTTGGACTGTTTTAGGACTTTTTTTTTATGAGTTAGCTACATTCATGCTTTGTATGGTATGCTTGTAGTGTAATGGTCCTCATAGGCTTAGTGGTTTAGGCCTTAGCCACCAACCTATTTGAGTTGATAGCCTTTGTTTCTTACTTTCCATACTTGTGTTCACCTCTAAGCGTCTCTGCAACCTCCCAATTTCTTTGTTTTTCCTTTGCTTTGAGAGTGGTTTCAAACCGATTGTTTGTTTAAGCTTGAGATTGAGGTTGTTGTGCTTAATAGTTTAATCCTTTTGGGGGTTCATTCCCAACAGCACGACATCTCTCTCATTTCTAAAACAATATTTGGTTTGATACTTCTCTCCATTAGTGGACTTAAAGCACATTATTGGACTCAATTGACTAAGGAATGGAAGGTAATTAAAACGGAGTAATAAAACTTTGACTAAAATGGAACATGATAATAAGGTAATTTGGTGTTCAATCGGACGTTAATTGAACACATGGAGACTTGAGTCATTTCATACTTGTTAGTGATGAAATGGTTCAACTTTCTAAGGTCAACCACTTCCCTTGATCAAACCATGATAGATAAGAGATTTTTGAGAGTATTTTATTACCATTTATTGAATTGTGTCCCTTGATTCATAACTCATCATGCAATGCAATTGTACCAATTGATGGCTTGCGAATCAAGCCTATCCCTCCCTTGACCTGTTTGCTGATAGGGAGAGATGGGGTGGACAAACATCCTGTAGACGTCCCCGAACGCCCCGGGAGGATGAGTCCCGTTCTGTTCGTTATTGGGCTCACTACAGTTCGGACTCTCAAATTGTCACGGTTCTTAATCTGAACCAAAGAGTCCAAATCTGGCAAATCGTTTTGAGAAACAGATTTTTGAAAAGAAGTGCCAAACATGGACTGCTTTGCCAGATACAGAGTCGCCACCTAAATATTTTTTTATGGGGGAATTTAGGAAACCCTGACTCGGTGCCAAAGGCCACGTGTTCGTCATCACCAAAGTTGCCTCGGCTCGGGAGCTTGGGTACGATCGGGAAAGGTTAGCTATGAGCAACCCCTTTCACCCGATCCGAAGATCGGCCTCTACTAATCGTGATATCCGATTTTGAAAACGTTATGTGTTCTTATTCCGGTTATTAGCCTAGAATTACTACGTTATGCGCACAGCAAACAAGTATAGACCAAATCGCCTGAATTGGAACGAAGCATTGCATATCCGTTTATTTGAAAAACAGTCTGAAATTTGCTACTCGCAAGTAGGCTAAAGCACGGATTTTAACGAGTTGTTCCAACTCAAACAATCTAACCTTCACCCACAGGCATTCAAGCAGTTTATATCACATAAGCATCTAGCCTCATGGTAATCATGCTATTATAGCAACACTCACACGCATGCGGTATGCTAAAGCATAAATGCTTACCTAGTACTCCAAGCCAAAACAGAAACTAGTTAGTAATCATATGCATGATCCTAGTTCATGTTAAGATGGCCAATGTAACACATGCAGGATGCAGCTAGAATAGGCTCGACTATCTTGAATATAGCATGTGAAATGCAACAGATAACACGTATTCAATTTGGAATTGAAATACAAATGCAGTTAGAATGATGCACCGAGCCCGGTGCATGCAAAACGAATGAATGGATGCAAACGTGCTATCATACTGTATGCTAATTGAAACATGCCCTAGACTAACCATTGAAAGCTAGTAAATAAAAGGGAAGAAAGACGTGGGGTTGGAAGACATACACACACTCACGCACACTTATTACACAAATGCCCTCGCTCGGAGGGTCCAAATAAATATTACAGTCCGAATAAATAATACTAAATTAATTATTACAGAACTTCTAATTAATTAACAAATTAAATGCAAAAGGATGGGGGCCACAGCCCTGCCTCGGAATGCGTGAATGATGCATGCTTGACCCATCTCGCTCGGAAACGCGCTGCCATAGCACTGTTGCCTCTATTAACACTGCCCTGCTCCTCTGGGGACTGCTAAAGTTCAAGAGTATGCTCTCTGGATGTTAGGGAATACCACCAGCTAGGACAAAATTCCACCGGCCGAAGGGGATGATCACCGGCTGCCTTTTGATCTATCGACCACAGATTGCTGGCCGGTCGGTACTGTATTTAGCCGACCGACCAAACCTTCCTGCAGAACCTGCAATTGATAGCAGCAGAGGGCAAGCAGTGTATGGCATGAAATTTTTAGGCAAATGTATGCATGGACACACTCCCTATCATGTAATGGACTCAAGGGAGCATGGCCCTCGACCCTCGGGCCATCAATTATGCATTTTGATGCATGATGGCCTAAGAGGCCAAGTTAGCAACTTCGATATCAAATGGAATGCACACACAAAACACATCAAAGGCCCCAACCTTTATCATGCTTGATCAAGAGGCAAGGGATGGATGCACAATGTAATGCAACCTAAGCATGCAAGCAAGGCTAATGCAACATGATTATGCAATGCATCTAATATGCAATAGGCACACAACCTAAACATGTAAGCATACATGGAATACAAAAAAATGCGATGATGGACTTAAACTAACATGGATAGCTCGCAAGCATGCCAAAATCAGTGGCCATGTGATGAAAATGAGGCAACCAAGATACATGCAAACATGCACAATGCAATGGCCCCGAGTCTAAGGCACAAAACACAACTCCACAAAGGCATTGAAAGGATGAATTATGGCATACAATGGCATATGTTCCAGCACTGAAGTATGATGCTAAACAGCCCCGAAACATGGAAAAATGGCACCCGATGCATGAGATGAACCCCGCAACTCAAAATTAGGCATACAGAATGACTTACAGCTATACAAAACATGCATTATTTGATCATGAAGCATGAAGACAGATGCAATACAGTCCCAAAACATGCATATTTCAAGTTTATAACAAGTCTAAAAAATGAACACAAATAGGGCTAATCTATCATGCAAAAATGGCCATAAAAGAGAGATTAAACACAAAGGGACAGTAGTTGGCCCCAAATGGAAAAGAGCCCTTCAACAAAGTTGAAGAGGGACTCAAAAAAAGGCACTTTACAGTTTACAACAAGCCACGAAAATAATAAAAAATAAGGCCAAACTATCATGCAAGAAAAGGCCTAAAAGAGGGGTAAAGAGGCAAGTGGTATCTTCTGTTCTCAAACAGAGGAGAGCCCTTCAACAATGTTGAAGAGGGGCTCAAAACAAGATATTTCACAGTTTATGTCAAAGTCCAAAATAGCTCACAAGTAAGCCTAAAATACTATGCAAAAATTGGCCTAAAAGAGAGATAAAGAGGCAAGTGGTAGTAGGAGACCTCAAACAGTAGGAGGTCCTTGATAAAACATGAAAAGGGGCTCAAAATATGACTATTTACAGTTTGGGTTGGAGCCTAAAAAAGCTAGAAAGCATGGCTTAGATACAAAGCAAAATAAGGCAAGAAAAGAGGAGAAGAGGACTTACCATTGAAGACCAATGAACCAGCAGCTCTTGGACCAAATTTCTGAGACTTTAACCTCTCCAAAACAATCCCAAAGTGCTGGAATGAAGGATGGAGGCCTTGTGCTATGAGGTGTAATGTAAATGGTGCAAGGTCAAGGGTGTTTGGAGGCTTGGATGAGAGAGATAGGGAGGGTTATATGCATATAGCTCCAACTGGTTTTCTAACCTGGTATAAGGAAGAGGAGAGCTCCCTTTATAGAGTCAATGGACTAAAGCTTCTCTTAGAAGCTTCAAACTAAAAGCAAAGATCCTCCATACACGTGTATGGAGGATCCAGTCTGTGCCCTCCAGCTGGCACAGCTGGTATCCACTCAATCTGTAGAATACTCCGGAAGGTCGTCGGCCAGCAAAATTGGTCGGTCGGCTATTTTAAATGGTTGGTCGGCCATCAATTTGGCCGGTCGGATAAATTGATGGCCGGTGGTGGCTTCCAAGGCCAAAAAGTGGCCGGTGGGTGTCCAGATTGAAGCCCCAGAAGTTAGCTTTCCAATGGCGCAAACCTTGCATTAAAATTCCTCCTGTGGAAAAAGTTATGCCCTTTTTGGTGAAGCCGCATAGATTCGATCTAACCGGGATGATACCCAACTTCAACCAATCATATCTTCCCCACCCGGACTTGGCTCTAGGAGATTCTTGAGTGAAAAATGAAGCCCCGGAAGTAAGATTTCCAACGGTGGTGGCCTCATAGCTGAAATCCAAGTATGCAAATGAATAAGCCCGATTCAGCGAGGGCTGCTCAACTCTCTCTTACCCGGATTCATGTCGAACTTCTCCCAAACTAGTTTTCTCCTCTCCTTTCCTCTTTTCTTCAACTCCAAACCCCTAAACAAAGTGTTTTGAAAGATTTTTCAAAGATTTCATCTCTCTTTCATTCATCTCCAACTTGTCCTTGCTCGGTTTACCGAAAAGTTCAACATTTACTGAAATGTGAGCGTCGGAACATCGTAGGAATTTTATTTTCAAAACATTTTGAAAGAGAGGATTTTAAAATCTAAAATATTTTGATCAAGATTGTTTTGGTCCAAAAGGGATATGAAGTTGGGATTTGACTCTCTCATTGCTGACGAATTTGAACCTTTGCCCTGCACACCTTTTACCACCAAGTAAACCATTAGTAACGCCCAAGTCTTAAGGGCGGTCAAAAATGGGGTGTCTACACATCCCCTGAGAAGACTCTAGTTTGTGCTCTGTTTGTCCTCTGTTGCTGCAAGAAAGAACCAACATTAGTGGCCGACAAACCACTTTTACTAGACGGCAACCCACTATTAGTGGCTAGCCGGCCACTACTTCTGCGTTGCCAGCCATTTTTTCTAGGCAGGCAATGTCCTTTTTCCAGCAGACTAGAGCAGAGGCTGAAGTGGAAAAACGGTGCAATTTTCTAACTGTGCAATAGAGACATTCTAGTAGCAAAACGAAGAGCTTTTTCGGGTGGAAACCCACATCCATGCATGAACCATCCCTCGATTCTCGAGATCCGTCACAATGATGTTGTAATATTAGTATGTTGTGCTTGGAGTAGTGGATTTGTAACTAATTAGTTAGAATAGATAGTTAGTTTTGTGTTGTAATTATTTAATTAGTTAGAATAGTTAGCTAATTCGTTGTTGTAATAATTAGTTAATTTGCTAGTGTAGCTAATTTATTTCATTTGGTTTGTAATAGTTAATTAATTAGCTAGGGCATTCATTCGAACTCTCCTATGCGAGGGCAAATTGTAATAATGTGTATGTCTTCCAACCCCACGTCTTTCTAATTTTATTTATTGGCTTACGATGGATAGTTTAGAACATCATGTTTACTTTAGCATTCCCCATGTTTGTATCCACTTGTCTTGCATGGATCGAGGCTTGGTTCATCATTCTAACAAAGCATTGCCATTTATTACTTTGTTGAATACATGTTTAAACCGCATGCTATCAAATTGACTCACATGACATAATTAGTAGCTGAGCCTATTAGTTACATATCGCATACGTTGCATTGGTCATGTTGCATTAGTTAGGAGCATGCATGTTTTCTAACTCTTTTGTTTCTTTTGGCTTGCCTTGGAGTACTAGGTGAGCATTTTTGCTTTAGCATCTTGCATGAGTGTGATTGTTGCCATGACTAACATGCTTGCAATGAGACTAAGTGCTTAATTGATCTACTTGCTTGAATGCCTTTGGATGAAGGCTAATTGCTTGAATTGGAATAATTTGAGTAATGTTCATATGAGATCACTTTTTCAAGTGGAACATATTCAAAATAATTTTCAAACAAACATGAATCAAAGTGTTCCAATTTTTGCAAATTAGTCTATACTTGTGTGCGCATCACATAGTAAAGTTAGCCTAATAATCAGAACAAGAGCATATAATGTAAATAAGAATCACATCATGATTAGTAGAGGCCGATCTTTGATCGGGCGAGTGAGGTGCTCAATTCATGACCTTTCCCTCTCATACCTAAGTTCTCTAGCCAAGACAGTCTTGGTGATAACGGACACATGGCCTTTGGCACAAGTCATGGATTTCCTAAATTTCTTGAAAATATTTAGGTGGCGATTCTGTATCTGGCAAAGCAGTCCATTTTTGACATTTTGATTCAAAATTGATTTTCCAAAAGATTTGCCAAATTTGGACTCTTTTGTGTTTATCTATTTTACATTGCACTTGTGGAATTAGATTCAGAACCACGAGAGTCTGAACTATAGGGCTAGTCGCATCTGAAAGGAGTAAGAAAAGTCGAGCTATAGTTTCTGGCGAAGTTGCTGGGGAAAGATGAGAACTTAACTTGAAATTCATGATGTGAAATTTTATCTACACTTATATGTTCTTTGCATTGCGTTTGCTTTGGTGCGCTTAAGTCACTGTGTTTGCCATCTACTATTCCTGGACGGTTTGCCGAAGGCTTGCCTAAAAGCTTGCCAAAAGGCTGACCGGTCGTGGGCTCTACCATGATGGGAACACAGCCCTTGGATCTGGACTACCACTGTACCGTTTGATCCTCCTTTTACTTCTCGGTGTTAGGTGTGAGATGTATATTAGGTAGTCTTGTTGAGGTACCCCCTTTTGACCATTTGGCCTAGCTGCATATAGTAAAGCCATAATGACTAATCCAAACTAGAACAAAATGCTCACCCAAAATGCAGGATTGCGTGAAACCGCTTGATTGAAATAGTGAAACCTAGTTCATGACAAAACTAGGACAGGGTAACCCTACCCTCTCATAGGGGCTTTTTGGCTCTCTCTTAACTGGTATGTGCTTTACAGTGAAACTTTACAGGAATATGCATAGCAGTTGCAAGTTTGGTATTTGTTTAGGGGGCAGAATTCAGTGTGGAGTACAATCCTACAGCTTTGATCATGTCTATGTTGATAACATCTTAGTTGAGGTGTAGTGCGATTTTTGATTACTGCTCTTTTGCTTTATTTCTTTTTCTAGGTAGTTTAGAACCATAGCTTCAGAAAGTTCGGGTATCGCCTAAGTTCTCTGGACCCAAGTTAGAAGACTTTGTAAGGTGGGGGATCTTGTTTGGGGCAACTTGTGTTTACCTTACTCCTACCGGTTACAAGACGGAGGTGAATCAAGCAGAGTTCACCAGTTCGGTTCTTACAGCAGTCACCCCTCAGCTCACCTGTGTCCAGTTTGGTTCGAGAACGGTCCTCTACTTCTAGCCTAGCACGAGATCAATCACCTATTCCAATGGCACAGTATCTCCCAGTTAGTGTGGATGAACTGATACACCATCTGCAGCAAACAGTTGAAACCCTACAGCAGAATGCGGCCCGTGAGGCCGAGGTCACGTCCCATCAGGCTGAAGTTATAACCAGGCTACAATAACAACAACCACAATTGGCTGCGACCTCTACATCCTATGCATCTACGGCGGCTATCCCAGCATCCGAGGCCACCGCTCATACTACCAATGTTCAAGAAAACCAGGGTAATCCAGTAGAGCCAATCCCAGCACAAGCCTCCAAAACCCTATTTATTAGATCGAGGCTCCATTCGAGTTCAAGGTTGACCCAACTGTACTCAAGGTCAATAAATTGGAAAAGTTATTGAAGAGAGCACAAGGGGTTAACTCCATCCCGGACATAGAGGACGGGTATACTGATTTTGCAGTTACATTGCCAGATCATTTTATAATGCCGCACATCGATTGATTCGACGACTTCAGGGATCCGATGGTCCACTTGCGTTTGTTTTTGGATATCTTACGACCGATGGGCTTAACCAGCTACAGAAACTGTCTCTCTTCAGTTGCACCATGTCGGGTATAGTGGCCATTTGGTATGCTAAGTTGAAAGATTCTGTCAAACAAAATTGGGAAGAGATGGCTAAGGCCTTCATTGCTCAGTATTCTTACAATACACAAATTGAGGTCACAACTCGTGATCTTGAGGCAACACACCAAGAGCCGAAGGAGAGTTTCTCTGAATTTGTGACAAGATAGAGAGCTAAAGCCTCGATGATTACCACAAGGCCTTCTGAGAAGCACCAGATTAGGGTGGTCGTCTGGAATCTGCATGGCAAGTTGCTGCAAAAGATGATTGTCTTACCTCTGTTTACATTTACAAAACTTCATGAAATGGGAGTGCAAATCGAAGACGCCATGAAGTAAGGGCTTATTATAGATGAGAAGGAGCCGGCAAAAAGGCCGTTTGTTCGCTGTTCCACTGCTGCTGGTGGCGCATAACTGTGAGGCCGTCAAACGTAAGTGTTGTCACCATAACCAAGACTGTTGTCCCCTTTGCTAACACAAACTCACAAACATTGTCCAACCATATCCGACCCTAGAGGACTTTTAACCAACTGTACATGACTCTCTCTCAAGCCATGAAGGTGCTAGTCAAGAAAGGACACCTTAAACCCCTAGAACCTCGCCCACTTCCTGATCCTTTTCCACCCAAACACAACCCTGCAAAATGCTGTGTGTTTTACCAACAGCATGGTCATGACATTGACCAGTGCTTTCAATTGCATTATGAGATTCAAGATCTCATTGACAACAAGGTGATTGCTTCACATCAGAAACTAAATGTAACCACAAATCCACTCCCAGCCCATAATCAAGTCCCTCCATCTCGAAATCTTAACCTGATCCATACATTGGCTACCTTCTACGACCCCAACATAAATTACTTCCTCCCACCTACCAAAAACCGACATTGTTCATTCTGGAAGGCTTAGATCTATGCATGATGGACACATCCAAACCTCAACCCAAGCCTGTGGTGATGAGACTTACAATAGAAGGGGAGTCGACCTTGGAGGAGGGTACTAGTCTATTGCCGGAGTGTCCTGAGGACTTATCTGATAGGGTGTATGATCCGAGTTGTTATATTGTGTCAACTGGTCAAATCAAGCCTGAAGTGGTGCTGCTAACCTTGGTAGACATCAATGTGGTCATGGAAGATGGCATGAGCCAGGGGTTAGATGATTTAGCAGATCTCAAAGAGGATTTGGACAACCTACAGTTCTTTGATGAACAAGATCAGGGAGATGTACGGATTAGGTGGTTTGACCTGAATAGATCAACTGACAACACTGGATGGATGAGTGATGAGCCAGACAAGGAAGAAGAAACTGGATTGAAACCAGAGGGAAAAGAAGCAGAGATAGCTGTAGTAGCCGAAAGGGTTGATGAGAAACAAAAGCTACTGGAGAGTGCTGGTGTGGAAAACCCAGCCCAGGAAGTGGGCACTGTGAACACCATAGATATTGCACAGGAAGCTGCACTGAGGCAGTTTGAACAAGAAGGAATTGAAGACAGTTGGGAAACTGTAAATTCATAACACCTTGTGAGGGACACCTATGACGTGAAGTTAATACAAGCAGAGCCAGACAACTATTTGTCGGCCACTAAGGGCGAATGGTGGGATGATAATGATTTGCATCTGGCCCATAAAGACGAAGACTGGGGCAATTGCATTCTGGACATACGTGGTATGCCGAGGAAATAGACCTTCTGACAAGAAGTGGGTGGTATATTAAGCCGCTGCACTTGGATCAAGGAGAGACGTCTAGAAAGGACAAAGAGACCGAAAAACAGAAAGAGAAACAACTAAAAAAGAGGTAGTATTGAAACAACTCAAGAAAATTCAAGCTAATATCTCTATCTGGGGTCTTTTCATGGCCTCACGAGTACACCGACAGGTAGTATTCTCAGCAATGGACAAGGCTAAATTGTCCATTGACACCACGCCCGAGCAGCTTGTGGGTTTAGTCTTTCCAAGTGGCACCAGGCCAACGCTTACTTTCTCTGACAAAGAGCTGCCGCTGAAGGGCTCGGCTCATAATAAACCATTGTACATATCTATGGAATGTAGTGAGAAATGGGTGCTGATGGTGTTGGTAGATACCGGTTCGGCCATTAATGTGTGTCCTTCCCGTACTGCTTATGCAATTGGCCTCAAACCAGTGGACTTTGTTCCCACAGCCCAAGTAATACGGGCGTTTGATAACACAAGTAGAAAGGCCATGGGTACAGTATAAGTGAGAGTCCAGGTGGGCCCATCAGAGCAAGAGATCGAGTTTTATGTCTTGGATGTGCCGGCTACCTTCAATTTGCTGTTAGGGAGGTTGCACCATGTGAAGGCTATCTCTTCCACTCTCCATCAGATGTTCAAGTACCCTCATGGGGAATGAGTGGCAATTGTTTTTGGAAATTCATCAATCCATCCACCGCTAGAGGTGTCTACGCCAATATTAGAGATCAACAATGGCGACGAGGATGTACGTCAGTGCCCAGTCTATCTACTTCATGAACAAACTGCGGCACATTCTAGGAATGAGACTCGGAATGAGTGGTCAGAAAGGTGTTACAACATTGACAGATGTGCCACACAACCCGCATGCCTTTGAACTGGGATATGTGCCCACCAAACAAGACTGGATCAGAAAGAGGGAAGAAATGAGGGACAGAGTCAAGGCCAAGCAAGCTGGAAAACACTATGAACTCATCTACAGGCCAATCTAGGGGACATTGAATGGCCGTTTTGTTCGGGAAGGAGATGATTTCCCTTTTTGTGGCTTTCCTAAGCCTTGGGTAAATTCCTCGAAGTAACGTGTCCCCAGGTTCGAGATTTTCTTTGACCATCAGCTGTAGGACAATGATGATGAAGAAAGGGCTGAACTAAGCATCAAAGCTGAACAGAGCACGAAAGGTGACTCAAACAACAGCGAACCAGGAGTAGGGGCAGCACTAGCTAGTCTCTTGACAAATCCTGCAGCCAACTTAGAGAACTTGAGGGAAAACTTTACTGTTTCCATGATTGGAGAAGAACCGGGTGTAAACCCAACCAGTGGCATTTTGGATGCATCATGGGCACCACATCTTACCTGGCAGTTGGAGGAAGGCTATTTGTCCAGTTCTGAATCGGGTGATGAGCTCGAATTTGATTCCACTGAGTCTGTGGGGTCGGGATCAGATTCAAGTTCTTCTAAGTCTGAGTCTGGTATTTTTGGGGGTCATAACCCGGATACCAAAGTCCTGTCTAGGTCTTCATTTAGCTTTTCTTTTGAGTCTGTAATCGAAGATTTAGACCTTTTGAGTGAAAACTTTGTAGATTCTGTGTACTTTTCTGTGCCGTTAGTTTATTGTATTGACCAAGATTTTCAAAATTTCAATGAAAAAGAAGGGGAAAAAATTCTTTTGGCTTTGAAAAACTTGATTAATTGAGAGGATGGGAGGTTTGCTAAAATTTATGCTGATGAAATCATTGTCATTAATGTGGGTATTGAGAAGGATCTACACTTGGTCCAGATCGGAGCCACGTTGTCTTCGAAGGAGCACGAGTGTTTAATCGCTTTATTAAAAGATTTCAAAGATGTTTTCGCATGGTCCTATGAAGACATGCTTGTAATCGATCCTGAGATTGTACAGCACTGGATCCCTCTTAACCCCAAGGCCCGACCAGTCAAGCAGAAGCTGTGCAGAATTCGTATGGATTAGGCGTTGAAAATCAAGGAAGAGGTCACTAAGCAGATTGATGCAGGATTCTTGTTAATATTTGAGTATCCAACCTGGTGGGCCAATATCGTCCGCCGAAGAAGAATGGTAGAATTCGGGTTTGCATAAACTTCCAGGACTTGAATAGAGCTAGTCTGAAGGATGACTTCCCCTGCCACACATTGATGAGTTAGTGGATTTCACTGCGGGCCATGCATTGATATCGTTTATAGATGGATTTTTCGGGTATAACCAGATTTTGATGGCACCCGAGGACAGAGAGAAGACCGCATTCACTACGCCGTGGGGTACCTACTGTTACTGGGTTATGCCGTTTGGGTTGAAAAGTGCTAGAGCTACTTATCAGAGGGTTGCGACCACCATTTTGCATGACATGATCCATAAAGAGGCTGAGGTGTATGTGGACGACATAATTTTCAAATCTAAAGAACGAGAGGGCCACTACACCGCGCTAGAGAAATTTTTCAACGGATCAAGGAATACTGATTGAGATTAAACCTGCAGAAATGCACCTTCGGCGTAACGGCAGGAAAAATGCTGGGCTTTCTGATCACATAGAGGGGAATTGAAGTAGATCTTTCAAAAATCAAGGCCATCTTAGAAATGCCACCACCAAGGACTGAAAAGGAGGTGCGTGGCTTTCTGGGTATAGTGCAATTTATAAGATGGTTTATTTCCAAATTAACCTTGACTTGTGAACCATTATTTGGTCTCCTGAAGAAAGGAAAGAAATTCCGATGGAATAATTGATGTCAGTTTGCCTTTGAACTGGTTAAGCAGTACCTCCAGAATCCGCCTATGTTATGGTCGCCATAGCTGGGGAAAACCTCTGATTCTATAGTTGTCAGTGATAGATACGATCATGGGATGTAGGCACACTTAGGAATTTGAAGATATGGTGGAGAAAGCTATCTACTACTTGTGCAAGAAGATACTGGATTATGAGACTCGCTACAGTCCTTTGGAGAAAGCTTGCCTAGCCTTGGTATGGGCTACCAGGAAGTTGCCTAGCCTTGCCTAGCCTTTAACGGAGCGTCCAATCAATACGGGTATGGGATAGGTGTGTTGCTGATAGCATCCGACGACTCCAATATACCTTTAGCCTTCAAACTTCGGTTTAGGGTGTCCAACAACGAAGCAGAATATGAAGTGTGTATTCTTGGTTTAGAAGCTGCTCTAGAACTAGGGGCAGTAAGGTTGGATGTCATTGAGGGCACGAACTTGGTTGTTTCTCAAGCAAACAGAGACTGGAAAGTCAAAGAAGAGAAGATGAATGTTTACCATCAGACCCTGAATATTCTGATTCCTAGGTTTGAAAAACTAACATTCACGCATTTATTAAGAGAGAACAATAGGTTCGCTGATACTTTAGCAACTCTATCTTCTATGGTAGACATCCCACTTGGGGTCCGGATAAGTCTGATTATCATCAAACAGAAATACACGCCGGCTTATGAAACCATTGTTGCGATAGATAAAGTACAAGACAAAAACCCCTGGTACTAAGATATTTGGAACTTCCTGGAAAAGGAGATGTATCCACCAGAGGTAAATGCTAAGGAAAAATGGGGAATACGGTGTATGGTCGTCCAATTTATCATTTGTGGAGGTAAGCTGTATAAAAAAGGTTATCTGGGAATGCATAAATTGTGTATGGAAGAAGAAGAATCGAAGCACCTTTTGGAGACTGTCCATGGCGGAGAATGTGGGGCGTATATGAATGGTGTGATGCTAGCTTGGAAGATCCTTAGACAAGGCTATTATTGGTCCACAATGGAGGAGGATTGTATTGGTTTTGTGCGGCGATGCCATAAATGTCAAATTCATGCCAATCACACAAATATTCTGCCATCAAAGCTTTACAACATGACTTCACGATGGCCTTTCTCAGTCTGGAGAGTCAATGTTATCGGTGCAGTCTTGCCAAAAGGGTCGAATGGACACGAATATATCTTAGTAGAAATTGATTACTTTACAAAGTGGGTGGAAGCTCAATCCTATGCAGTGTTGAAGGCATTGCATGTGGCCAAATTTATCAGAAACAATATCATTTGCCAGTACGGAGTTCCGAACAAGATCATATCAAATAACGGCTTCCATTTTAAGAAAGAGGTGATAGACTTGTTGGAGAAATACAATGTGGCTTTTCATAAGTCATCTACATATAAGCCATAAACAAATGGAGTTGTTGAAGCCGCCAATAAGAATATCAACAACATCTTACAGAAGATGATTGAGACCCATAAGGACTGGCCAGATAAGCTGCCATTTGCACTCTGGGGCTACAAAACCTCAATCCGAACGTCTACAGGAGCAACCCTATATTCTCTATTCTATGGGATGGAAGCCGTTTTGCCAATTGAAATTAAAGTCCCGTCGCTACGAGTTATGGCTGAGTGTCAGATAGCGGAGGCGAACTGGCAATAGAGCAAATTTGAGGAGTTGATATTGTTTGATCAGAGGAGGCTAAAGGCATTTGTAGACACCCCACTTTTGACCGCCCTTAAGACTTGGGCACTACTGATTGATCACTCGATGATGAAAGTTGTGTTATGCAAATGTTCAATTTCTTCAGAAAGAAGAGCTTCTAACTCCCAACCTTACACCGCATTTTGGACCAAAAATAGTTTGACCAAAATTATTTTAGACCTTAAAACCCTCTCTTTGAAAATATTTTTGAAAATGTTTCTACGATGTTCTGAGGCTTGCATTCGTTAAAAATTGCACTTTTCGGTAAACCAAGCAAGGACAAAGTGGAAATAAATGAAAGAGAGGTGAACTCTTTGAAAAAATCTTCAAAACATTTTATTTAGAGGTTTGGAGTTGAAGAAAATAGGAGGAGAGAGAAGAAAACTAGTTGGAGAGAAGTTGAGCTTGAAACCGTTAAGAGAGAATTGAGCAGCCTTACTAAATCAGGCCTATCATTTTGTACACTTGGACTTTAGTTATGAGGCCACCACCATTGGAAAGTGAACTTTCGGGGCTTTAATTTAGACTCAAGAATGACCTAAAGAGTTCGGATGAGGGAGATATGGCTGTTTGAAGTTAGGCATCAATTCGATTAAGCTAGAAATGAGCAACCTTCACTAAAATAGGCATATCTCTTTGCACACTTAGAATTTAGTTGTGAGGCTTCCACCATTGGAAAGTAGACTTCCGAAGCTTCAATTTAGACTCAAGAATGACCTAAAACCAAGTCCAGATGAAGGAGAAATGCCCATTTGAAGTTGGGTCTGGAGAGTAGATTTTTGTCGATGGCAAGCACCCTTTTGTGGACGGCAGACCACCATTGGTGGCCGGCCGACCACCACTTCTGGCTTGCCGATCACTGATAATTTTGGCCTTTTTGAGTGGTTTGACCCCCTTGACCCTCCTAGTGATGTGCCGGCCACAAATAACGGACGGCTGGCCACCATTTGTGGCCTGTCGGCCATCGTTAGTGGGCTGCTGGCCACTGGTGCAAAAAAAAAAAAAAAAAAAAAAATAGAATT
>NW_021025149.1:1451974-1599219 GCF_004153795.1 Camellia sinensis
TATAGTGATCCCGGTATTCCCTGTTGTTGTATAACTATAATCTGGACTCAGTTTCGTAGATTCGTTGTTGTCTTATCCTCATTTCTATCCCTTACTCTTTGTTTTAGAGTTTTGTGAGAATGTTTGGAACTACAGTTACTTGACTTGCATTTCGTATATATATATATATTTTGCTGTTAAACAGAAGTATGAATTGGGCCCAAGGCCGTTTGGAGCATGTTGATCTACATATTGTTATGTAATTGTTATATTTGATATTATTCACTGGGCTGTCGCTCACGCTCATTCATGTATTTGTAGGTGAGCCAAGGGAAGTCCAAACCCAGCCCCAGTGAAGTCTGCTAGGAACAACAGGAGTTTTGGGAGAGTCAGCCTTGTGCCTCGCGCATGAGACCATCCTTGCCCTTTTACTATGTACCTATGTTTTGTCTTGTTGGCAAGGGCCCAGTGCATGTCTGTACATAGTCTGTTATAGGTTGACTCGTTTTGGACGATCCTGTCTGTATTGAATTTTGTGAAGCTGTACTTTTGATGTGAGTTATTAGCGTATCTGAGTATGGTTTGTTTGATGTGCATATAAGCACGGCTCTATGGACAAAGTTTTTAATTTTGCTTCCGTTTGGCCCCCATTAACTCTGTTAAAATACGTTTAGAACAGTTTGAGGCCGTAGGTAATCTCATGATTACTGGCCGGTTACGTCCTTAACCCACGGGGGCGGGTTCGGGTCGTGACACTCTCCCACGACCCTTTAAAGTCAAGGACACAGCCTCGAAGCATATCCTCAAGGATCTAAATAGTACGCTCGGACTGCCCGTCAGTCTGAGGATGGTAAGCCGTGTTAAAAGTCAATCTAGCGCCCAAGGCACTCTGCAAAATTTTCCACAACTGAGCAGTGAAACGCGGGTCTCTATCTGAGACAATCGACACTAGGACCCCGTGCAACCTCACTATGTCCCGAATATACAAGTCAACAAGGTAATCTACTGAATCTCTTACGCGCATAAGAATAAAATACGCCGACTTAGTCAGTCGATCAATTACCACCCAAATGGCATCACTACCCCGTTGAATCCTTGGAAGACCCACCACAAAATCCATCGTGACATACTCCCATTTCCACTCAGCTATAGGCAAGGGTTGCAACAAACCTACTGGCCTCTGATGCTTGGCCTTCACTTGCTGACAAGTAAGGCATTTTTATACAAACATTGCCACATCCTTCTTCATACCCCTCTACCAAAGCTAGAGACTCAGATCATGATATATCTTTCTGCCTCCCGGATGCACCGCAAGGCGTGAATGGTGAAACTCTCGGAGTACTTCCTCTTGGCAAGACTCCGGTACAAACAAGCAGTCACGGTATCTCACACTCAGGTCAGGATACACAGTCAAACTCTTCTCTACCTTCCCACTCGAGATTTTCTCTCAAAGGGATTCGACCTCAATGTCACCCTTCTGCACTTCTAACACTCGATTCACAAGTGTAGGTTGTGCAACTACAGAGAACAAGGCTGCAGTCTCAACAGACTCGCCTAGATGCAAGTCAAATTCACTAAGGGCACCCAACATCTCCCATTCCCAGATAGCTATACAAGCTACACTACTGATGGACTTCCTACTTAGGGTATCGACCACAACATTGGCCTTTTCGGGATGATAGTGCTACTCGAAATCATAATCTTCTATGGACTCCATCCACCTTCTCTACCTCAAATTCAAGTCCTTTTGTGTAAACAGATACTTCAGATTCTTATGATCAGAAAACACCTCAAACCTCTCACCATACAGATAGTGCCTCCAAATCTTCAAGACAAAAATCACAGCTGCTAACTCCAAATCATGAGTAGGGTAGTTTCTCTCGTGTGTTTTCAACTGTTGTGAGCCATAGGCTACTACTTTCCTCTCTTGCATTAGTACACAACCTAAACGTTCTCGTGAGGTATCACAATACACTGAATAGCCCAAACCCCTCTCCGAAATAATCAAGACTGGAGTGGTGGTAAGTCTAACTTTAAATTCTTGGAACGACTTTTCACAAATCTCACTCCACACAAATTTAACCCCTTTCTGTGTCAATCTAGTCAAAGGCGAAGCTAGTCTGGAGAAATCTTTCACAAATTGACGGTAATACCCGGCCAATTCCAGAAAACTACGGATCTCAAAGGCATTCTTAGGTTGTGCCCAATCTTGCACTGCCTCAATTTTGGATGAATCTACAGTCACCCCTTCCCCAGAAACCACATGGCCTAAAAACTTAACTTCTCTTAGCCAGAACTCACACTTTCCAAATTTGGCATATAGCTTATGGGCTCTAAGCAACTCAAGCACCACTCACAAGTGTTCCTCGTACTCCTCCTCAGAGGGTGAGTAAATCAGAATGTCATCCACAAAGACGACTACAAAACGGTCCAAGAACTCTCAGAAGATTCGGTTCATCAAGTCCAAAAACAAAGCTGGGGCATTGGTTAGCCCAAAAGGCATCACCAAAAACTCATAATGGCCATACCGCGTACGGATTGCCGTCTTCGGAATATCCTCCTCCCTGACTCTCAACTAATGGTAGCCTGATCTCAAATCTATCTTAGAGAAACAACAGGATCCTTTCAACTGGTCAAAAAGATCATCTATACGAGGCATAGGGTACTTGTTCTTAACTGTAACTCATTTCAATTTTCGATAATCAATATAAAGTTTAAAGGCCCCATCTTTGTTTTTAGCAAAGAGGGCCGGTGCTCCCCAAGGCGAAGTATTAGGGCGAATAAAACCCTTATCTAGTAATTCCTGGAGCTAAACCTTCAACTCACTCAACTCAGCAGGGGCAAAACAATACGGTGCCATGGAAATCGGTGCCGCACCAGGCACTAAATCAATAGAGAACTCAATCTCTTGGTGGGGTGGTAAACTAATAAGATGCTTGGGAAAGATGTCCGAGTACTCACAAACCACTCTTGGCAACTCAACCTGGGCTTCATGATACTCACTACTGATAAAGCTAGCAAGAAGACAACTAAGTTCATTCCGCCCACGTGAATCATATATCGGCGATAAGACTCTATCCACTCGATCCCTAAAGAAACAAAAGCAATCATCACTCAAGGTACATATAGTAACCCTTTGACGGTAGCAATCTATAACAGCCCAGTATAACGATAACCAGTCCATACACAAAATAATATCAAAACCAGTCATATCCATCAACACAAAAGAAAAGGGAAGTCGCTGATCGGCAACCTCTATATCACAACCCCGACACCCCTATTTCAAAATCATCTCACCCTTAACAGGTGATACAACACATAAAAGAGATGCTAACTGTGCCAACTCTAACCCCAAAACTGATGCAAATGCAGATGATATAAAGGAATGGGATGCACCCGTATCAATTAACACATTAGCAACTGAGTTACAAAAAAAAAAGGTAGCTCTCACAACAGACGAAGCTGGTATAAGATCTGGTGCTGTAACAACATACATGCACCCTGTAGCTCTCTAATCAACCTGCTCACCTCTCGGAGCATAAGACTGCTGCCCTCTCGGAGCATAAGATTGCTGCATTAACTGAGCCGAAGAGGCTCCCTGATTGGCCCTCGAGGCCTGTGCTGACTGTGCTGACTGTGCTGGCTGGTGAATTTGTGTCTGCCTCGAACCAGACGCACCAAGTGTGCCACCCTACTACAGGAAAAATCTCTTCAAGTGCCCCGCCTGTCCACACTGATAACAAGTGAGCGGCTGGCCTCTGCACTAACTCTGGCCCTTAGAATGAGCCGAAGATGAAGCTGCTCGCAGCCCTCCTCCCCTCTGTAGGCAAACTGGAGACTTGTGGCCTAACTAATCACATTTGAAACGAGTAACGTCTCCCTGACTGCCTCTCCCAAAACCCAAACTTGGCACTGAAAAGGTAGATCTCGAATGCGCCCCCTGGGACTGCTGAGGATTAGAACCCCTCTACCTCTTACTGCCCTCCTGACCATCCTGACTCCTTCTGGAGCCCCTCATTCTCTCCTCCTCCGCATGCATAATAGTCTCAAGATGGGCTGCAGCCTCCACAAGGCGCCCATAGTCTCTAATCATGGACCCGGCTACTCGAAACATGAGTCTAGTCCGCAACCTCTTCTCAAACTCCAAACATCGGCGCTCCTCAGTCGCCACTAACTCTGGTGCAAACCTCAACAAACTAGTGAAGGTGGCCTCAAACTCAGCCACTGGTGTATTCAACTGCACCGACTTGGAGAACTGATCCCTCAACTTCTCCTTCACCGTAGTAGGTAAGTATTTGTCCTGGAAAGCTTCAACAAAGGCCTCCCAAGTCCCTCAAATGTGCCCCTGCGCATACTTCCACCACTAACCCACATCTCCCTTCAGCTGGAAGAACGCAAAGGTCACCCTCAAACCTCCGTCTTCGATGCCAGGCATCTCAAACGTCTTCGTCATCTGTTCCAACCACTCATCATCCTTCAGTGGCTTCTTAGGATCACCCAAAAACTCGTCCAAATTTAACCGGAAGAACTCCCTTTTCAGAAAAGACGGCCCTGCCACAGCTACTTGGGCCTGGACTTGATTCTCAGCCTTGAAAATGTCCATAGATTCCCTCAATGCTCCGGCCATTTCACGAGCTAAAGCACCCATGGCCTGTTGGCTTACTAGCTCGGCCACGTTGGCCTGACACACTCCTTCCTCCTGCGCCGGAATCTCATCTGGTATAGGCATCTCATGCCTCTTAGGCCTCCACACCTATCACCGCGACCTCGTCTTGACATCCTAATAGAGGTAACAAAGAGATTAGCACATTTTCATATGTGTCGAAGCTATCTCACTCGCGTCCTAATACAATGGACAACTGTAATTAATTCCACACAAGCACCTAAACACATACGAATTTCATTTCCGGATTATGACCGTCCCGTGGCATCGCTAGAGTTCCAGTTAGAAATGGCTGTGATCAAGTGCCTTTCCAATGGGACTCCCAGAAACCCGTAGACCCGATCAACATCCAAGAAACTAAATCACATACCCATATAGTCACATAAACACGTTATCATATAAGCATGTAACATCATACTTAAGTCTCTAACAAGCGAGACAAACCCAATGTGGTACTAACCACTTCCCACATACCCAAAGTATTCAATCCTCGTACGCTCTGATGCCAAGTTATAACACCCTCAAAATATTATATAAATCAACCATTCATAAGATCTTGAGACATAATAGAAATGTTCTATCTTCATTCATCAGAGTTAATATTACAAAAGATATCACATGCATTACACTTTCATAAATGTCCATCCTAAAACTATAGCATGTAACTCTGGCTGATAACAACAAAATAAATGCCCTACAGGCTTACAGCTTTCCAAGTTATCACTTCGTTACAACAAAAGAAGAGTCTTAACTCTTTTGCATATAAAGCCCTCGACTTGAATTTACACTTAACACAAAACAAATTAGCAAAATGGAGCCTTCAGCCCCTAAGCCTCCCAAGCTATGTCCTTGGAGGTGGCATGCCACCTGTACCTGAAAATGATTTTCCAAGTAGGGTGAGTCAAAGCCCAGTAGAAATATGGTAAACCATATATGAGAATTAACTAAAATATGAGCATCCGATAAATGTGCAACATTCTTAACCAACACATATTCTTTTCATGAACATTCAACAGAAATAACCAATATCTCAATTCATTTCCATTCTTACATTCTGGGTAAATCAATTAACCAGATTCATTATTATTAAAGCAACCAATATGAGACTACTACTCAATGGTTCACAATCCAATACATTCATCAATCCAACACTTCCATTTCTTGCCATTTTACGGAACCACGTCCGAGGGAACCGACACCCATAAATATATAAGATTTTGGGACTTTCACCCAGGACACTTCGGCCAACTTAATTATCAATGGAGTCCATCCCCTATCTCCTCCCATGCAATAGAGTACATCTCCTTTCTCCACCTATACAACGATACATATACAATGTATTTAAACATGTTGTCATATACAATGCCCATTTAAATCACATAATCAATGGTTTAATCAAACCGTCATATTCAATGACATAATTTAATTGATTAGTTTCAATCTTCCTAATTCTCATGCTATAGTTTCAAGATGGACATTTATGAAAATTTAAAGCATGTGACATCTTTTATAATATTAACTCTGATGAATGAAAATAGAACATTTCTATTATGTCTCTAGATCTTATGAATGGTTGATTTATATAATATTTTGGGGGCGTTACAATGTTTTTGTTTTCTAATTGGAATAGCCAATAGATGTTTTAATTTTTTTCTTTTTAAAAAAAAATCAAAAATTCAAAAAATTAGATTTAAGGTTTTGAAATACTTAGGGCCTCTAAGATAAAAAGTTACTTTGGTATAATATATAACATAGATAGATAGATTATGAGATTTAGGAAAGAGATAAATACTAGGGAAGAGATATTAGGAACTCATAATTCAATTAATTATATTTTTTTTAAATCTATAGTTACATTGGTAGCCAATAGTATTATTTTTAAAATTACAAAAATTAGAAATTTTAGTTTTTTTTTTTATTTTATAAAATCTATAGTTGCTTTGTTAACTAATGGTACTATTTTTAAAATTACAAAAATTAGCAATTGTGGTTTTACGTTCTTTTTAATCTATAATGCTTTTTTTAAAATATATATATAATTACTTTGTTATGAGACAAGATTTTTGTTTTTTTATATATATATTTATTTTAATGTATAATATTTTTTAAATATATATTAACTGAGAGAAATATTGGGAGAGAGAGATTTTAGGAACTTGTAATTAAAAATTTTAGGTGGTTTTTTGTTTTTTTTCTTCTTAAATCGATAATTACTTTGTTAGCCAATAGAATTATTTTTAAATATTTTTAAAATCATAAAGATTAGTAATTATGGAATGAGACTTTGGAGCTCTCACAAGCCTTCTCACTAGAAATTCCCTTTTCCTTATATGATCTATAGATAGATAGATAGATATGGGAGTGTAAGATTAATTTTACATAAGTGAAACAATTCATTTTTTCCTTCTTCTCCCAATGTGAGATTATAAAATAAATCATATCATAAATTAATTAGAGTTTTTATTTTAAAATTTAAACTGCCTTGAACTGAACTATGCACAAGATTACAATATTAAATGCAAGTATAAGATTTACTTTATATAAGTAAAACAATTCACTTTTTCTTTCTTCCCCCAATGTGGCATTATAAAATAAATCATAAACTAATTATAGTTTTATTTTTATGTGGTTATATAGAAGTTAGCCAATGGAAAAATATTTTAATTGTTTAAAATTAAGAAAATCAGTATAAGAGATCATGGTTAAATCGACAAATCAGTTAACCCAAAAATGGTTAAGGCTAATCGGTTAGGTTAAATGGCTAACTAACTTATACAACAATTAATTAATTAAAACTTTAAAATGTTATTTTAATTTTAAAATTTAAATTGTCTAGAATTGAAACATGCACAACCCTATAATATTAAATGGAATCATAAAATTCACTTTATATGATTAAAACATCTCATTTTTTCGTTCTTCTCTAGATGTGGGATTATCAAATAAATCATAGACTAATTAGAATTTTATTTTTATATAGCTAAATGCCAATGGAGATTTTCTTAATTGTTTAAAATTAAGAAAATCAAGAAACTTAGTATGAAATATTGAAACTCTCACAAAGCCCCTCATTAAAAACCCCATTTTCCTTATATAATATATACAATGAAACAAACATTGCCTTTTCTCATTCTCCTGATGTAGGATTATAAAATAAATCATAAACTAATGAGATTTTTATTTTTATATGGTTAGCCAATGAATTTTTTTTAATTGTTTAAAATTAATAAAATCAGTATGAGAAATCGTAATTAAACAAGAGAATCAGTCAAACCCAAAATGGTTCAGCCTAATCGATTAGGTCAAATGACCAACCAACTTATATAAAAATTAATTAATTAAAACTTTTAAATATTATTTTAATTTTAAAATTTAAACTGTCTTGAATTGAAGTATACACAATACTACACTATTAAGATTCACTTTATATAAGTGAAACAACTCACTTTTTTGTTCTTTTTTCCGATGTGAGATTATAAAATAAAAGTTAACAATTATTTAGATGAAACGTTTATTTCTAATAAAGCAATCTCAGTCTTTCAATCTTTAATCAGATCAATCTTTAGTTTATTTTGAATCAAACAAATCTAATCAATATATTTTGGTAAAACCACTAAAATCGTGGTTACACTAATGAATCAGTCAAATCAAAAATTATTTAGCCTAATCGGCTAGGTCAAAAGACCTACCAAGTTACACAAAAATTAATTAATTAAAACTTTTAAAATTTAAACTATATTGAATTGAAAAATGCACAACATTACAATATTAAATAGGATGGGAGTATAAGATTCATTTTATATGAGTAAAATAACTCATTTTTTCCCCTTCTTCTCCCGATGTAGGATTATCAAATAAAAGCTAGCCAATGGAGTTTTTTTAATTGTTTAAAATTAAGAAAATCAAGAAAATTAGTATGAGATATTGTAACTCTCGCGAGACTTCTCACTAAAAACCCCATTTTCCTTATATAATATATAGTGAAACAAACTTTGTTTTTTCTTCTTCTCTTGATGTGGGACTATAAAATAAATAATAAACTAATTAGAGTTTTATTCTTATATGGTTAAATGAAAGTTAGTCAATGGAAATTGTTTTAATTGTTTAAAATTAATAAAATAAGTATGAGAAATTGCGTTTAAACCAGCGAATCGGTCAAACACAAAATGGTCCAGCCTAATCGGTTAGGTCAAATGACCAACCAACTTATACAAAAATTAATTGATTAAAACTTTTAAATGTTATTTTAATTTTAAAATTTAAACTATCTTAAATTGAAATATACACAATATTATACTATTAAGATTCACTTTATATAAGTGAAACAATTTACTTTTTTCTTCTTTTTCCAATGTGGGATTATAAAACAAAAGTTAACAGTTATTTGGACGGAAAATTTGTTTCTAATCAAGCAATCTCAGTCTTTTAATATTGTAACGCCCTCAAAATAAAGAGGATAATCCAACCCAAGAGATTCATAAACATAATAGGAAATGTATTACTTTCATTCATCTGAGTTTATATTACAAAAGAGATTACATGCATTATACTTTTATGAATGTTCATACTGAAACTACAGCATGTAACACTAGTTACTAATGACATAATAAATGCCCTACGGGCTTACATTTTTCTAAGAGATAACTTGGTTACAACAAAAGCGAGTCATAAATTCTTTACAATTAAAGCCCTCGGCTTAAGAAGAAAACATATAAACATATAGGTAACAAAATTAGAGCCTTCAGCCCCGTCCTCCCAAGCTATGCCCTTGGAGGTGGCATGTCACCTGTACCTGAAAATGTTTTTCCCAAGTAGGGTGAGCCAATGCCCAATAGAGATATACTAACACAATGTATGAAATTTAACTAAGATATAAGCATTAGATAATTTTTCAACACTTAAAACCAACCGACGTCTTTCTATGACTAATCAATAATGACATCAATAACTCATTCCATTTCCATTCATTTATTCTAATCAACTCATAGATATAATCCCTTATTAGCTAAACAATCTCAAACGAGACTACAACTCATTTGCTAACACTTCAATAGCCTTCATTCAAACACTTCAATTTTCTTGCCATTTTACGGAATTTCTCATCTGAAGGAATCGACACCCATATATATAAGGTTTCGGGACTTTCACCTTGGACACTCCGGCCAACTTGATTTTCAATGGAGTCCATCCCCTATCTCCTCCCACACAATGGAGTACATCCCCTATCTCTTCCCAAGAAATAATACATATACAATGTATTTAAGAACGTGTCATACACAATGACTACCAAATTCACATATTCAACAATTTAGTCAAACCGTCATATTCAATGACATAATTCATATGATTAGTTTTAATTTACCTAATCTTCATGTAGTTCTACAACAATTATAGCTATCATCTACCGATAGCCCAAAACAGATATTTCTAAATAGATATACAATCCATCAAACAGATAATTTATCAAATTTCCATAGGTGAGTGATTTAACAAATCTAACTACACCATTCTTCTATATACCCTTCCAATTTCATATTTTCCATATCAATTTCATTATATATATAAGATGAATTATTCAACTCGAATTAGGGCAAATTTTCCCTTTTCTCAAATGTCAACCCCAAGGCCAAGTTTCCCATTTAATTACAAGAGAGCTACATATTCAAAGTCCCAAAGTCATTTTACAACCCAACATGCAAAACCCCTCTTTTAAATTTGTACCCAAACCCTAGTTTACCCAAATCACTCCCAAATCCCATCATTTATACATAACATCAAATAACTAGGTTAAAAACCATACTAAAGTACAGAATATCTTTACCTCAAGCTTAGATAAGAAAGAAGAGGGAAAAGCTCAAAAGTCGATGGCGACAAAACCATGTTTTTTCCTGATCAAAACAAAGCGCTTGAATAGCTCTACACTAAATCTCAAAGGAACAAGGTGAAAAGATCACTCTAGGTGAGTAGATCTAGAGATTTAAGTACAAAAGTTTGAGTTTTTGTAACGCCCCACTTTTTATTACTTGGAACCATTACCAAATTCATTAATTTAATTCAATTTTAGAGATAACATGCGGGAAACTCTTTACATCAATGAGTAAGAGTAAATAAAGATTCTCTCATCCGAATACAAATTAAATGCAACATGAGCATAACTAAATAACTTGCCCGTGGGCTTACATCTTTAAAAGTAAAAGAAAGGGTTTAACCCTTTTACATCAATGGCATTCCGCCCACAAATAATAGGCCTCGTGGCCAACAGGTAAAGAAGATCCACGACCTTGAAACACTTCTCGATGTTTACCTGAAAAAGGATTAATAACGTGGGATGAACATAAAGTCCAGTAGGGATCTCAACATGATCCTAAACATTAGCAACTTACAGATAGCTATGATCATGAATGCTTAGTCTCATACTGTATAAATAATGTGACGATTTATACAGAAATATACGTATATAAGAACTTTTCTCAAAGTCATTCATTTCATTCAATAACATAAGCAATTCACTTTTCTTTCCTCTGGTTACCTCTTTTCCAAAATTCATATGACTATAACAAATTTCTGTAGAAAAACAATTTCACCAAGCCTATTACGTTTTCTCTCACTTTCCAGACTTATACCTGATTTGCCTTTTCAAAACATGTTCACAATGTATTCAAAGTCTTTCACATTTTTCATAATCTCAACAAAATACTTACATCCGTTTCCAACACATTCACAACTATACAAGTATGCCTTTAATATAAAAGGAAAACAACAAGCAATCAATAACTATCTACTTCAACAATTGAGGCAACATGGCCTTCCAAAACAATAACCATCATAACCCATGATATACCTAGATACACTGAGACAATAATGATAAATAAATTATGTTCTACCTGCCTTAAGCATGGTAAGCCAAGAATACACCTTTCCACAATGAAATGTCAATTCACCAGATATCGGCTGGAAGGTAATGGTACCTTTGTCAAGTTCTCCAGGCGCTAGCTGGAAGGTTCTGGTACCTCTCATTCTAAGCGCAGCCAATTCTCTAGGCACTAGCTAGAAGGTAATGGTACCTCTCATTCTCAGCGCAGTATACCAATCATCACAACATGAAAAAGTACAACCAACAAGTGTAATGCATACATATAAACTATTCAACACAACAATGTCATCCTCCACCGATGACCAAGGACAAAACCTCTAAATGTGCGTATTTTAACACACGCATTATAATGATTCAACTCTCATGAGATTTTAAATCCAACAACAACAATAGTAAAATAAATATTCAAAATCCAACCTCATGCAAATTTCTGAAATTCACATATGATTTCCTTCTTCCTTTTTAAAATTCAATTCTCTTATTTTCCAAGTTAACATGCTCCACCGTTTATCCCAATCCATTTTTTTATTTCACAAAATTAAATCCACGGATATCAAAGTCACAACCTAACTCAACTTAATATAATCAATCCAAAATAATTCTAAAGTTGTAGTTATTTCTCCCTTTTAAATATTAACCCATTTACACAAACCATAATAACAACATATAAACATTTGTTAGGTTTTATTTTTGGCAACCCCGTTTGACAAAACTCTTTTCAGTTGTATTTGTTTTTGAACTTTTATTTCAGTAAGGCTATGAGTTTATTAGATACGAATCTAACCCGAATTGTGCCATTCAGAGAAGTTTGTGATGTTAATGCTTTCAAGATTGCCACTTCGCTGATTATGACGGGGGTCGAGCTGCCCGGTCAGCTCGCGGCCGAAACAAAATGCAAAAATGCATTCAATTTTGGTCTCCCCGCTCGAGCAGGGAAAGGGACGCTCGAGCGGGGTTTACAAGCTCACAGCATCTCTGCTATGCCTGAAAAAGTATTGGATGGTGTGATTCAACGCTTGAGGGTCGAAACTGACACTCAAGCGTGAAGCCTATATGAATTGCGGAATATGAAGTCTCCACTCGAGCGGGAAGTCCCATGCTCGAGCGGACCGCACGAACACAGTTTCCGGATTTCGATAAGGATTTGGTGTTCTGAAGAATCTAGGATTACTTTTGGTTTTCTATAAATGCCTGGTTTTCTTCCAAAGCTAAGTCTACTTCTCTAGATCTTCTTTTTGGGTTCTAAGGTTTAAATCTGGGAATATTTTGCTAGTTTCTTTGATGTTTTATTGAGTATTCAACTCATGGTTTAAAGAGAGTACATCAAAGGTTTTGTTTGTTCTACAAAAGAGAGAGTTGTTCTTCAGTGGATTCTGAAGAATTTGAGCCTGAAGCTTTGGTGGATTCCAGGGTGGCTCATCGTAAAGACAATTCCGAGGTGAAGACAGGTTGGAAGAGGCACATAGAGGTTGGTTCAATTATGCGTGGATTCGCTAGGTAATTGAGAGTATACCTGTGTAATTCCTTTAAATCTTCTTAGTGGATTGTTTTGTGACTGTTGCCCATGGTTTTTTTATCACAGTTGGAGGTGTCCAATTGTGGTTTTTCCACGTAAAATCGTTGTGTCTCTGTGTCTTGATTGTTTGATTGGGATTGTTATAGCCTGCTTAAAATTGATACATAATCATAAATCAACATCTAGGAGGTTTCTAGATTTTTTAATTGGTATCAGAGCAGGTCGTTCTAATTTTTTTAAAAAACTATTCTTTTAGAACGAGATCTTGTTTGATTTGTGATAATGGATTCAATTCGTGAGGGAAATTCTATGGTTCGACCACCCCTACTTGACGGATCCAATTATTCTTTTTGGAAAGCTCGGATGAGATCGTTTTTGAAATCAATAGATGAAAAAGTTTGGCAATCTATCATGAATGGGTGGACCGAACCAACAATTACCGTTGATGAAGTAACTTTCTCCAAACCAATTGAAAAGTGGGACGCAACTGATTACCAAAATATTAGCTGGAATAGTAAAGCTATCAATTCTCTTTTTTACGCTGTCACACCTGAACAGTTTAGTCGTATTTGCAATTGTGAAATCGTAAAAGAGGCTTGGGATATCTTACAAACTATTCATGAGGGCACTCCTTCTGTTAAACGCTCAAAACTTCAAAGGCTCACATCTAGTTTCGAAAACCTTTCAATGAAAGATAGTCAGACCTTTGATGAATTTTATGCGAAGTTGAGTGACACTATAAATTTCAGCTTCAATTTAGGTGAAAAAATACCATAATCCAAAGTTGTGGGAAAAATTCTGAGATCCTTGCCCAATCGGTTCCAACCAAAAGTTACGGCTATTGAGGAGGCTCAAGATGTTGACAACCTCAAGCTGGATCAGTTGGTTGGAAAATCTCCAAACTTATGAGGCACATAGGAATTTCAAAAAGAAACAAAAAGATATTGCTTTTAGAAGTGCTCATAGAGTTGGAGTGGATTCTGATGAGGATTGTGAGATAGATTCCAAGATTACGGTTGTTTTTGTTAAACAATTTAAAAAATCTTTTTTGAAAAAGAATCCTAATCTTTTGGAATCTACTCGTACTCAAAAATCTAAAAGCAAAGATAAACTCAAAATTAATTCTATAGCCAAGAAGGAGAAAGGAAAGACACAAGGGAACTCTGAAAGAGTCCAATGCTATGAATGCCAAGGATTTGGCCACTTTGCTTCAGAATGCTCTACTCATTTGAAGAAGAAGAAAGCCCTCGCCATCACTTGAGATGATGAATCAGAATATGATGAAGATGAAAGTGACAACGAAGATCAAGGCGAAGAGGGATATAAATAATTCCTTGCTTTCATGGTGGCTTCCGAAACTGAAGGACGAACAGAGTATCCGAAGAGCCCAGTTGAGAATGCCACTGATGATAAATCCTCGGGAAGTGATGACGAAGAGCTTGAGCAAGCTTATGAAAAGTTGTATAAGGAATCTCTTAAGCTATCCAAATTGAATGACAAACTCACTATGAAACTCGCAGCATGTGAAAGTGAGAATGTCAAACTAACGGAGGAGATTTCTGAGGCTAGGCTTGATGCCATCAAGATAGCTAATGATCGACAAGCTCTTTGTGCAAAACTCTTGACTTGTGAGACAGAGAGGAACGAGCTACAACAAATCTATACAACATATGAAGAAAAAATTGAAACTCTCGAGATGTCTCAAGTTGCTTTGGAAGAACTAATGATCAAAAAAGAGGAAGAGCTCAAGTGTGCTATGGCTACCATTGGTCTTTGGAACAAAGGATCAAAGACTTTGGACAATATCATTGGTTCTCAACAAATTTGTTCTGACAAGAGTGGCCTTGGGTTTGGTGATAACAAAGAACAAAAACAGAGTGCATCTACATCTCATGCTACAAGAACTCAAGGAAAGGGTGAACAAAAATTTCAACATAAGGATAGACTTCTCAAACTTCCTATAGTTGGCAAGGTAAAAGAAAAGAAGGTACACCCTGTTTTTATTTGTGATCATGTGGTATGCATGGTCATATTCGCCCTTATTGTTATAAGTTGCATGGGAAAGTGTATTTGCCTAGACCTAGGAATAGGAAGTTGGAAACCATGTCGAGACGGGTTCCTATTGCAGGGGAAATGAACCACAACGTCAAGACACCACCCAAGAACTGCAATTCTCACAATTTTGTTCGTACTAAAGCAGTTTGGGTGAGAAAACTTGACTTGTGTTAATTTGTTTTGTCATTTTAGTTTTTGGGTTTCTGTGTGTTTTTTTTTTGTCATTACATGTGTGTTAGTTCATTTTTTTGTCTTGCTTTATTTTTGAAAAAAAAAAAAAATCCCAAAAAGATTTTCTTTGTATTGTTTTGCAAGCTTGAAATTTTTGAGTGGTCCTTGGTACATATTGGAATTGATGAGAATATCCATTACATGTTAATATATGTGTGTTTTCTGTGGTCATTACTCATTTTGGAGTGTATGTTTTTTGAATAGTATGTCTCATTCTGTACACACTCTTGGATTAGCAAATATCGGAGTCTTCCGCCTTAGTGATTATTTTTTTCTATGGACTTCTGGCATTATATCTTTTGCTTTTCTAGAGGAATTGACCTATACTAGCATATCATGGGTGATGTTGAGTCTCTTAACCACCTTCCATCTTCTTGCATCTCCATGGCTTTCCCCTTAATTCTTTGCAGTCTAGTCATGAGGAAAAGGCTACCTCAGAGTCACCAACCAGGCCATCATTATTATATCCATGCTTCTCTGGTTCAGTTTCCATACTCTTGAGCATGTCAGCTGCCAATGATTGTGCAAAAGAAAAAGAAAAAGAAAAAGAAAAAGAAAAAATATGCAAAAGAAAGAAAAAGATGTGCAAAAGAAAGAAAAAAGAAAATAAAAGAAAAGATTCATTGACTGAGGGGGAGCCTCCGCCTTTACTCACCACATACCCCTTGATTCCTAGTGGTTTGACTTTCCGTAGTTGTGCTTAGATTCTCTTGCTAGAGGTTCAACTTTCAGATCACTACTAGGATTGAATCTAGTGTTTGTCAAACTCCAAGAGTCACACACACACTTTTTCTCATGGGATCTATGCTTTTCACATAATGCATCACTTTCTTTTAAGAGGAATCTTCTACAGACTGTGCACATTGTGTTTACTAGTAATTGTGCTTCCTGGATAATCTTGTATGTTTTAAGGTACAAATCTGAAATTCCTTGCTTGCTCCACCATATTATTTTTGTCGTTTGTTTTTTGTTCACTGTTTTCAGTGTTTGTGGTTGCTTTTAGTGAGGGGGAGTTTTGGTTCATCTTGATCTGTTTGGTAAGGGAGATTGGCTATATGTTTTGCATGTTGCTATGCACTGTTTGCCCTCCTTGTATGTTCCTGATATTTATATCATCATATCATTGCTTTTGTGGTTTATGATCTTGCTTTTGTTGTTTGAGAGTTGCTTTTCATGAGTCTTAGTTTTCATCTATTCATGTTTTCCATCTCATGTTTCAAGATAATCGTGTCATATGTCTATTGTTTTTTCATATACTCTTGTGGGACTAATAGTTGCATTGGAGATTGTGGCACTAATAACTATTTTGAAGATCAAGGCCTTGAGAAAGAAGTTGGCTTTTGTTGGCTGTAATGTGTTGGGGTGTTTAGGATTTTATTTATTAGGTGTGTTTTGTCACGGCATTGCCAAAGAGGGAGATTGTTAGGTTTTATTTTTGGCAACCCCATTTAACAAAACTCCTTTCAGTTGCATTTGTTTTTGCACTTTTATTTCAGTAAGGCTATGTGTTTATTAGATGCGAATCCAACCCGAATTGTGCCGTTCAGAGAAGTTTGTGATGTTAATGCTTTCAAAATTGCCACTTCGCTGATTATGACGAGGGTCGAGCTGCCCGGTTAGCTCGCGGCCAAAGCAAAATGCAAAAATGCATTCAATTTTGGTCTCCCCGCTCGAGCGGGGAAAGGGACGCTCGAGCGGGGTTTACATGCTCACAACATCTCTGCTATGCCTGAAAAACTGACGCTCGAGCATGAAGCCTATATGAATTGCGGAATATGAAGTCTCCGCTCGAGCGGGAAGTCCCATGCTCGAGCGGACCGCGCGAACATAGTTTCCGAATTTCGATAAGGATTTGGTTTTCTGAAGAATCTAGGATTACTTTTGGTTTTCTATAAATGCTTGGTTTTCTTCCAAAGCTAAGTGTACTTCTCCAGATCTTCTTTTTGGGTTCTAAGGTTTATATCTGGGGATATTTTGCTAGTTTTCTTTGATGTTTTATTGAGTATTCAACTCATGGTTTAAAGAGAGTACATCAAAGGTTTTGTTTGTTCTACAAAAGAGAGAGTTGTTCTTCAGTGGATTCTGAAGAATTTGAGCCTGAAGCTTTGGTGGATTCCAGGGTGGCTCGTTGTAAAGACAATTCCGAGGTGAAGATGGGTTGGAAGAGGCACATAGAGGTTGGTTCAATTAGGCATGGATTCGCTAGGTAATTGAGAGTATACCTGTGTAATTCCTTTAAATCATCTTAGTGGATTGTTTTGTGGCTGTTGCCCGTGGTTTTTTTATCACAGTTGGTGGTGTCCAATTGTGGTTTTTCCACGTAAAATCGTTGTGTCTCTGTGTCATGATTGCTTGATTGGGATTGTTATGTTTTGCTTAAAATTGATACATAATCACAAATCAACATCTAGGAGGTTTATAGATTTTTCAACATTATTCAACTTTACCCATTTTTAATTCACCAAGTCAAAACATTAAATTAGACTTTTTCTTCTTTCAAGATAAACATGCTAGATTACTCCCCAATTAACCCAAACAACAATCAATTTAACAATCTCATTCCCAAATGACAAACCCTAGATCCCCTTTCATGAATTTCAAAGAAATCCATAATGGATATGATTTTTATGCAATAAAATCTACCACATATCTATCTATAGATGAGGTATTGTAAAGGAGCAAAGAAATCCCTACCTCAAGATTCGAAGCTCAAGATTTGAAGCTAAGGATGAAGGCCCAACTTGAAACTCTAATGAAATCGAAAAACAATAAATAGAAGTCTTGATCTATGCTTGCTCTTTAACATTCTTGAAAGATTTGGGATGAATCTTGGGTAAAAAGAAGAGAAATCAAGAGTGTGGAAGGTTGGGGTTTCGGGTTTGGAGGATGGGAGGAGAAGAGAGGGAGAAAAAATAGAGTTTTAGGGCCAAAAAATCACTTTATAATGTCTGTTAGCGATATGGTCGCTTGAGCGAAGGAAGCTTGGCTTCAGGGTACAAAATAAGCTCCCAGAATTTCTAAAAATTGCACAATTCGCTCGAGCAAAGAAAAGCTCGCTCGAGCGAGCATGCTTCCAGCATTGAAACGCAAAATTCAAACAAGTATAACTCTCTCGTCTGGACTCTGTTTAGGGTCTTTCTTGTGTCCAAATTGAAGCTCCGGAAATAAGTTTTCCAATGGTTCTAGCCTCACATCAAGATTCAAAGTATGGAGAGAGAACATGATGAAAGAGTGAAAACTACTCAATAACAATTATTCAAATTTGAAGTTTCTGATTCAATCTCCCCCAACTACTATGGTAACACCTCAACCAAGGCTTAAATATCTACTATGAAGGTTCTCAATCAAGATAATCAAAGAGTCAAATTATAGTTTCATTATAACAGAAAGCACAGAGTGCTACAGTTTTAGAGAGAGAGAGAGAAGAACTCACAGGTTGAAAGGAAAAAGGAGAGGGAAAATAATGAGAAAAAGTGGTTTGGGCCTATTTATAGTAGTAACAAATAGCCCTAAGGTCAAATAAAATAATAGCCCCCAAAACCCCCAAAGGTAGGGCCTATTCGAACCTCAAAAATTTTGAAAAAAAAACACGCAGGGATTGACTCTTCGGGCATGGGAGTCGACCCTTTAGGCAGAAAAGACAATTTGACACAAGCAAGGGGGTCGACCCTTAGATAGGAGGGAGGTCGACCCTATTTTCCAGCAACTAACACACAGATTCTGCAACATAAGAGGGTCGACCCTCCCCTGTCTGGTGTCTACTCTATATTTCAGCAACATTTCCAGAAACTTCACCAGCAGGTAAGGGTAGACCCTTAGGAAGGCTGGTGTTGACCCTAGAATAGAATTTCTAAGCCTTCAAGGAACTTTTGACAAGAACAAGTGCGAACAACCAAACCCAACAAGTTTAAATCGGATTATACTCCTCCAAAACCAACATACACAACACCCAAGATTTCCAAAATAAAAATAAAGGATTCGAATACACTTTCCCCAAAGCTTTGAAGGATACAGGTGCTACTAATATTTAATCAGATTAATCTTTAATTTATTTCAAATCCAACAAATTTAATCAATATATTTTGATAAAATCGCTAAAATCACGGTTAAACCAATGAATCAATCAAATCAAAAATGATTTAGTCTAATCGTCTAGGCAATGTTTTGAAAACCGGACTGGTGAGCAAATCGGGAAAAGGACCAGGTGGACTGGTCACTGGTTCAACCGTCGAATCCAAGCGATCGAACTGTGACATCAAAATTAATATTATATAATTAAAAAATATAATTATAAATTATAAATAAATAAAATATATATAAATAATCAAATAAAAATAAAAATTGTTGCATAATATTTATTAATAATATTTAATAAAGTCATAATTGATAAAAAAAAAAGTCACTTATTTTAAAGAAGTAATACTGCTGTAAGAACTACTCTGATGAATAGAAATGGTTGGTTTCTGTTATATCAATGCATGTCTAAAGTGATGGGTTTTATGTATTATTTTGAGGGTGTTACATGAAATCTTCAACTCTCCCTCTAGTTAATATGATTTAAATAATTTGATTGAATCCTACATAGAATTTTGTGGATTCTCTTTGAAATTTTTTTTCCCTATAAATACCAATTGACTTTCATTATCTCTCCAACCATCCAATGAGACTCCTCCTCATGAAAGTAGACTCTAGAAGTAAAAGTTTTTAGTTAAAATTTTGAAATATATATATATATATATATATAAGAAAGAAAAGAAAAGAAGTAGAATAAAAAAAATAGAAATTTTCCAATCGTTAGATCGTTCCAAAACTGGTATCGGGTCATCGGTTTTCCCGGTTGAATCGGCGGTTCTACCGGTTTAGATAATCTAGGCCAGTTTTCAGCCTAGTTTAGGTTTCGGGATTCTTCCGGACCGGAACTAGGCTCGGGTCTCGTTTCTACCGGTCTGACCGGTTGGTCCGGTCCGAGTTTTAAAACACTGCGTCTAGGTTAAAATTAATTCATTAAAATTTTTAAAAATTGAAACATGCACAACACTACAATATTAAATGGGATAAGAATATAATATTCACTTTATATGAGTAAAACAACTCATTTTTTTCCTCCTTTTCCCGATGTGGGATTATCAAATAAAAGCTACCCAATAGAGATTTTCTTAATTGTTTGAAATTAAGAAAATCAAGAAAATTAATTTGAGATTATTGAAACTCTTACAAGACTTCTCATTAAAAACTCCAATTTTTTTTATATAATATATGGATAGATGGATAGATAGATTATATAGATGCACAAGCGAATCCAAAAGGGGCTCCTGCACGATTATCCAACAAGATCAAATTAGTCTTTTAATTTGTGAAAAAATGATCATTCCTAGTATTATAGGAAAAAAAAGGTTGAGATTTTAAAGAAAAAGCAAGCGACCCAATTAAATTAAAATGAATTGGAATTGGAACCCCTTTCCAACCCTATTTTGCAGATTGACCTATTCCATCATCCCACCACACAATAATCACAATGGAACTGTTTTCTCTCTCTAGGGAGCTATGGTTTTTCCTCCAGGTGGGGGCACTGCTCATGTTTTGCTTCAATACATGTTGGTCATTCACTGTTTCGGTTGTTCACTGTCCTTGTTTTCCTTGCTTTCTTCCTGCTGGTCACAATCTTTGTTTCTTGGTTCTCTTTAAGCCTTTCTCAGTGGGCTTTCAGTCAACGTTTTTGTTTTTTTCCTTTTATATCTGAGGTTCATCTTTTGGCCTAATCCTGTGGCTGTTCCCCTTTGGGTAAACAAACGTAGTCTACCCAGCTGTGGTGGGCAGAGTGGTCCCCAAGGGTAGTGAGGTCATCTACAGACGTGAGACCAGATGACGACCTCGTACTTACGGGAGGGTGGCCCGACTGATAGCAGTGGAGCTGAAGTTGGTAGTGAATATTCAGAGGAAAGGCAGAATTTGCAGCCTCATCAAGTGTTTCATCCTCCCTCGCAACATCACTTCCGGCGTGGTTTGAGTATGGAATTGGCCGATTCCACGTGGCAACTTGAACAATATGAGTTGGATCGCTGTTTGATTGGTTATGTTGCCGATGTTCGTCGTTTTGGCTCCTATCTTATGCAAATGCATGTCAATGAACTATGGAATTTGGAGGGGGCCGTCCATGTTTATGGTCGTAGTAAAAATCATTATGTTTTTCTGTTTGAACATCTCAGCGACATGCATCGTATTGCTGAAAATGGTCCATACGCTCTCCAAGGGGCTCTCATTATTGTTGATTATTGGAAGCCAGATTTAATTCTAGATCGGTTGATTTTTGACAAAATGATGGTTTGGGTTCAACTCCATGGGTTACCGTTAGAATGTTTCACGGAAGAAGCTGGGTTCAGTCTCGAACGGGCGGTTGGCGACGTGGTTAAAGAAGATATGGACTCTCTAATGCCTCGCAATATTCGCTTTCTTCGTATCCGTGTATGGGTTTTTCTTGACAAGCCTTTGCGTAGTGGTTTCTTCCTCAAGCTTCATGATGGGCACCAACATTGGGTCCGTTGTTGTTATGAAAGGGTGTGCAAGGTCTGTCGGAATTGTGGTCGCATAGGCCATACGATTACAACATGTTCCCTATCGTTTGCAGAGGCTCAACGGTTTCTCGATGACCATTTCTAGGATATGGGTAGGCAACTTCATTCCCCGGTCATGACTCAAGAACCGCACCCGATGTACTCTGCTAGTATTCGTGCTAATGCCCATCGGTCGGACTATCGCACTACGTGTATTTTTCAAACTGCTTCTAGTTCCCGTATGGAGATTCCTGAAGAAGCAGGACCATCCACTATTAACCAGACGGTTACTTCGAATGATGATTTTGCTGCCATGTGGGAGCAAGATTGGGATGATGGGTTACGCCAAGGCACGCCTGAGGGTAGCGAACCAATGGTGCCAGCACCCACGAGCAATGGAGTTCTCCAACCCATACCTCCTGCAGAATTCCGTTCGGTCGATTCCGATGTTCTTTTGGGGTTGGGTCAAATTCCGGTGGATTCGGAAGGTGAGTTAGAGGTAATGTGGAATCAATGGGAGGGTCATCTCTCATCAATGGGGATCAGACTAAGACAGTTGGTGTTAGCCGAAGCCGGCGAGTTGACAACTTCGCTGCATCAACCACTCTCTCAGGGTGATAGTTCTATTAATGGCTTTGACAATATCACCATCGCTGACTCCGCAGACAAGGTCCTTCGAGCGCTTCAAAGTACTGGGCCTGGCCCACGATTGAATATCCCTATGGGTGAGGCCCCAATGCTCACTCGGGCTTTCTTGCTCCCCAGCCCAAGCACGGTACCACAAATGGGCTCAGCCACCTTTGAAATTGGGCAACCCAGCTCTGTTATAAACTTGAACTCTCACGATCCACCTCATCTTTCTGGGTCTACTACTTTCACTCCCCCTGTTTCAAGTGCTGGTGGGCTTCCATTACGAAAAGGGATGCGAGAAGTTGACTCGGGCTATGAACTATTATATGACACAGAGGCTTTGGCTGTGATAGATGAGTTACGTGACCTAGGAGAGGGTTGTGCTGCTGAGTTGGCCGTGCATCGGAATGGGATTGTTTCTGATTCACAATGCTATCCTCACAGGTTGGGTTATTTTTTACGCAATCAGTTTAGTAGATTGAAGCGAGCTCGGCCTGCTCTGCCGACTCCAGTGCATGGCCATGCACCTCCGTGGGCAATCCGAGATATGTCCACCAGGTTTTCATCTCTCCATCGGCGTCGGAAGTTACGGTCTAGACAGCGCAAACTCCTAGCAGCTACGGGCCCATCAAGCTCACGTCGGGGGCAGAGTTCTCGACAGAGTAGAAGATCTCCAGCTCCCAATGTTCTATCTGCTTCAACCCGATTGTCGTCGAAATCGGGCTACGATACTGGAGCCAGCTCCTCGGACAGCCACGGGTCTTGTTATGTGAGTCCCCAGTCCAGAGTCCATCCGGACTTCGATCGAGTCCAACAACAAACACATCGTTTTATGGCCTTAGATTTGGATTGAACTCGGGTCTCTAATCAGTGGGTTTCGCAGGAGGTTGTCCCTTAACAACCTCCTTGTTCGCCATGAAACTTTTCAGCTGGAACTGCAGGGGCCTCGGTCATCCCCTGACAGTTCAAGCAGCTCGCAATTTGACCCAGCAGTACAAGCCAGATATTTGCTTTAAAATGGAAACCAAACGCTCGGTTCAACATGTTAATCAAATTGGGTATTCTTTGGGTTTCAAGTATAATTGTGGAGTGGATAGCTCGGGCAGATTCGGGGGTTTATGGGTTGGGTGGCGGGATGGTTCTCTAGTTGACATTTGTGAGCGGGATCCAAATTTTATTTTGTTACAAGTTCTTGACTCAGTGCATGGAAAATGGTTTATTATTTTCATGTATGGCTCGCCTTTGGTTCTTAATAGGGGCCATGTGTGGAGTCTCATAGAAGCTCGTATTTATCACCTTCAAGAGCCTTTTGTTATCATGGGAGACCTCAATCAAGTCCGTGGGTGGTCAGAAAAAATAAGCTCTCATCGCCGCACTATTCCCGGAGCTTCGGCCTTTAATGACTTAATCTTTCACAATCGTTTGGTCGATCTCCCCTCTCAAGGGGTGTGGTATACTTGGTGCAATAACCGACGGCAATCCGATATGGTTTATGAGCGTCTCGATCGGGTTTTGGCTTCCTCCAGTTGGGTAACAAAATTCACTTCTTTTTCGTTGGTGACTTTGCCTATTCAAAGATCCGATCATAGTCCGTTGCTTCTTGATTCTAGTCGAATGGAACTCCGTGGAAAAAAATGGGACAGATTTGAGGCCGTATGGTTGACAGATCCTACAACTCAGGAAATTTTACACAAAGTTTGGAAGATGCCCATTCATGGTGCCGACTCATGTCTTCGTCATCAAACTTTCCTCTTTCAACATCTCAAAAACTGGAATGCGTTGTCTTTCTGAAGTATGAAAGGTCAAATTGAAGACATCCAAGCTCACTTACAGCAAGTTCAAAGATCGTTACAATCTTCGGGCTCTCATTCCTCTGAGATGGATTTGCGACTTCAACTGGATTTTTTGTTACAAAAGCAGGAATTATATTGGGCTCAACGGTCTAAACAACAATGGCTGCATTTGGGAGACCGCAATACAAATTTGTTTCATCAAATGGCCTACTGGAGGCGGAGTCAAAACCGTATCTCGTGTATTCAGGACAAAGATGGGACTGTGCTGACTCATCCGCAGGACATTCAACGGGCTTTTGTGGAGCATTTCCAGCAACTCTTTTCACCTTTACCGGACTCCAACAACTTGCACATGGACTCTCTGGACTCAGGTTCTTTTCCTTCCCACTTCAATTTAATTGGTGTCATGAATAGTTATTTATCTCTCGACAACTCCACCTTTTTGGACCAACCTTTTTCTTTGGAGGAAATTAGATCTGTTGTATTTCAAATGGGGAAATTTAAGGCCCCGGGGCCGGATGGATATATAGCAGGATTCTATCAAACATATTGGGCGACGGTGGGACAATCGGTTTCTGAAGCGGTGTTGGGGTTTCTTAATTCAGGCAACTTATTTACTCCAATCAACCAAACCTTCATTTGCCTTATTCCTAAGACGAAGAGTCCTCTTACGGTGAATGATTATCGGCCCATTAGTTTGTGCAATGTGATGTATAAAATCGGCGCTAAAGTTCTTGCTAATCGCCTTAGCTCGATGCTTCCGGACTTAATTTCAGACAATCAATGTGCTTTTTTGAAGGGTCGCCTTATTTCGGATAATGTCTTGCTGGCCCATGAAGTTCTTGACTATATCAAAAAATATAAGCGGGGGCGTTTATCTTGTTTTGGGTTAAAGTTGGATATGAATAAAGCTTATGACCGCGTTAGTTGGGATTTTCTTCAGGTCGTCATGGCTAAATTGGGATTCTCACCTAAATGGATACAATTAATTTCCCACTGCGTCTCTACTGTCCAATTTGCCATTCTCATTAATGGAGTTCCTTCATTGTTTTTTCAACCAAAGGCGGGGTTACGTCAAGGAGATCCCCTTTCACCGTATTTATTCTTGTTAGTCATGCAAGTATTGTCGGAAGGCTTTGCTCATTTGGCGTCTCTTAATGTCTGTCGAGGAATTGCCATTAGCCGGAAATCCCCCCCCCATTTCTCACTTGCTCTTCGCTGATGATTGTTTTATTTTTCAACAGTATAACCCAGCAGATATCTGGTGCCTTCACTGGTTTCTAAATGCCTTCTGCTGCTTTTCTGGGCTTCGCATAAATTTTCATAAATCGAAACTTTTCGTAAGTTCAAATTTTTTACTTTCAGCCCAGGACTGGCTCGTCTCTCTTTTTGGTGTTAAAGTTGTACCATAACCCGGGATCTATTTGGGCGCTTACTTGGGGTTCTCAGGGCGTTCTAAGTCTGAGATCTTTAATTCTCTTTTGAGCAGAGTCCAATCCAAGCTTCAAGGTTGGAAATGTGAATTTTTGAATTTTGCAGGTAAGGGAATTTTGGTAAAACGCGTGCTTCACTCCATTCCTGTGTATCTCATGTCTGTTTTTCGCATGCCCGACTGTTTCCAACATAAGCTTACAGCTATAATCCGCCAGTTTCTTTGGGCTTCACCCAAGGGTCTGGGTTTACCATGGAAAAAATGGACAGCTTTATGCCTTCCAAAAATTTGGGGTGGTCTCGGATTTCAAAATCTTACTTGCTTCAATCAAGCTTTACTAGCAAAGCAAGCATGGCGGCTCTTGTCCTCACACAATTTATTGTTTTCAAAAGTTCTACTCGGCAAATATTGTCAACAAAGTTCTTTCCTTGTGGCTCAGCCTTCTTCATCATCATCTTGGGGATGGCGGAGTATATTATGGGGACGTACATTGTTACTGTCGGGGCTTCAATGGGTCGTGGGTAATGGTCGGAGTATCAACCTGTTTGAAGATCAGTGGATTCCGATTGTCTCCAATCCTTGTAGAGGAAGAGGGTTGACTGATCTTTGTCCTGCAATGCGAGTAGAACATTTCATTGATCCCTCATCTTTTTCTTGGAGACTGGATTTGTTAAATGTGTTTTTTCCTGCCCATGTTATCCCTCACATCTTATCCATTCACATTCCACATGAGGCGCTTGAGGATAAACTTGTTTGGAGCCCTTTGAAACACGACCAATATTCGGTTAAATCAGGTTACAAGCAGGCCTTAATGCGACAGTTCCCGAACTATTATAGGCCTGATCCGGATTGGTCACTCTAGAAAAAATTATGGCAGTTAAAGATCCCTCCCAAATGGACCTTGTTTTTGTGGAAATGTCTACACAATATACTCCCGGTTAAGCACGAACTCAAGAAACGAGGGCTCAATGTTGAACCTCTCTGCTCCCGTTACGCCGAATCTGAGGAAACTATTGAACATCTATTTTTTGACTGTCCCTTTTCTCACCGGGTTTGGCGTGGGTCTGTATTGGGATTAGATTTTGGAGTGGCAATCCCTTTATCCTTCTCCTCCTGGTTCAAGAATTGGGTGGAACAAATTACAAATGTTGAGATTTTAGTTCATTCCATTGCCTTATTATGGGCCATCTGGTTGCAGCATAATTCGGTTGAATTTCAGTCTGAAGTTGTGTCCATTGCGCATACATTAGCCATAGCTCAAGAATTGTTATTCACCATTCTGTCACCATACCCTTATGTTCCTCATAATATGTCATCTGCTGCTTCTGCTGCTCTAAGGCCCACTGATACACAAATTGTTCTGCACAATGCTGCCTTTTCCCTTGCAGATTTTCCGCAACAACGGATTGTTGTCGATGGGTCTTGGATCTCGGTTACGGACAGAACTGGGTTGGCTTGGGTTTGGCTGGATGCCGATAACCACATTGTCAAGCATGAAGCCATTTTGGGGCCTCCTATGCTCTCTACTCAACAAACAGAGGCTGCTTCGGTTCTCCATGCAATGCGTTGGGCATCCCAACAAGGTATCCAGTGCCTCCTCTTGCAAACCGATTGCCTGGTTTTGGTGCAACTTCTGCATACCTTTAAGCAACAATAGTGATTGGCAGCTTCACTCTCTTTTGAGTGATATTTTGTTATGCTCTAAAAAGTTTGTATATGTTGTCCTAGAAAAAGTAGACAGAGCCGAGGTACACTCTGCTCACTCTCTTGCAACTTCTGTAAGAAATGCTTCTGATAATTAATGCAATCTCTAAGCTGCTTTAGTCCTCAAAAAAAAATAAAATAATCACAACATAAATAATAAATAATAAAATATACAATAATAAAAGAGATAAAAGATAGAAATGAGAGAAAAGCATCGGATAATCCAATTTCAGATGAACCTTTTTATTAATTAATTAATAATTTTTAATGATATTATAAATATATTTCAATTAATAATTTTTACAATTTTATTATTGAGTAAGTAGAAATTGTATGATTTTAATAAATGAAATTTTTTAACAAGGGGCATTTTTAATTTTTAAAAACATATAAGATAATTTACATTTTAAATAAATTTCCGAAAGTGTAATTGTAATTTATCTAAAAAAAATTAACCAATACATCCCTAACAAGTTCATAGAGAAAGAAGAGATAATTTAAGCCTACATATCATACATTCAACAATAAATAATTTTGGCCAATAACAATTTGGTTACATCAGTGATGATGCACTCAAACGGTTTGAAAAGGATTAAAAAAAGTTCAAAAATAAAAAAGTATTAATTACTCAAAAATCGTATTTTTGGACATCAAACTGTTTAAGTTCCATTTTATACTTTATAATTTATTGAGTCCTCATTCGATATTGTCTGACTATTTCCTAAAAGAAAAATATATACAAACCTATTTTCTAAACCTATTAGGGCTAGACTCTAAGGAGTTAGGTAATACTACACATTAAAACTATTTAATTAGGTTTGGTTTGGGATCAGATTTTTTTAGTAACTTTTTTATGTTTGAAACGATTTTTTGACTTTTTATAAAAAGATATGTAAAAAGTAGAGAGAAAGAGAAATTTTTAACTTTTTAGTATAAATTGTTGACTTTTTAATTTTTTAAATAATTTTTTAACTTTTTTAACTAAAAAAATCACTTACCAAACGAATCCTTATTTAACAATAAGTCATGAATTTACGCACAAGAAGAGATTTGAATCCAAATACAGTGGTTGACGTGATTTTGGAAGGGCCCACAATCACACTGTAAGGTTGGTGAAATGGGGGTCCACATTGAAGTCACACACAGAAGAAAAATTATTAATCGATCTTGGATATTACGTGACCATATTTCAAATCAATCACAAATTTTTATATTCTTTTATATTTTTTAATTATTTAATATAAAATTGTGGGCTTCAATCCTTATACCATTCACAATGCTTGTGAAGTGCCACATAGCCTTGCCCTGGACTAACCAATAACTACTGCACACCGAGTGTTGAATTATATTGCCTAAGTCAAGTCGTCAGTGCGCTACATGGACCGCAAATTAATTTCAATCAGAGACCACTCTGTTCTGTGTTTCTTTCTCATCTCTCAAAAACTCATCTTCTGGTTTTACTGGTATATTCTTCCTCATTATTTAGACTCCCAAATATCAAAGATATGTCAGGTTTAGCAGCTGATGATGCAATTTCAAGTGTTGTGATTGAATCCGAGTACTCATGCCGTCGGTTTTCACTAGCTGAGATACAATCAACCACAATCAACTTTAATGAAAATTTAGTTATTGGCGTTGGCGGATTTGGTAAGGTATACAAGGGGTTCATCGACAACGGTGCTACAGCTGTCGCCATAAAGCGGTTGAATGCAGAGTCCAAGCAGGGTGCAGAAGAGTTCTGGACTGAGATCAACATGCTTTCTAAGCTCCATCATGCTCATCTCGTTGCTCTGATTGGCCAATGTAGTGATTGCCAGGAAATGATCCTTGTTTACGAATATATGGCCCGTGGGACCCTTGCCGATCATCTATATAAAAGAAGTAGAAGAAACCAAACCGAAATTAGTACTTTTCATCTCACATGGGAGCGAAGGCTCGACATTTGCATCGGTGCAGCATGAGGGTTAGACTACCTTCATACTGGTACCGATCAAAGTTTCATACACCGAGATGTGAAGAGCACAAACATTCTGTTGGATGAGAATTGGGTAGCCAAGATTTCAGATTTTGGGCTGTCCAAAGGCACTACAAGCAATTCAGCAACCCACGTTAGTACGAGAGTCAAAGGTACATTTGGATATTTAGATCCAGATTATTTCTATACCCACAGACTAACCAAGAAATCTGATGTGTATGCCTTTGGTGTGGTGTTGTTGGAAGTGCTTTGTGGGAGGCCGCCTGTGGATGAAAGACTCGAGGAGGAGCAAATTAGTTTAATCCTGTGGGCTCAAGATTGCATTAAAAAGGGAAAGCTTGATCTAATCATTGATCCCTCTTTGAGTGAACAAATAACACCACAGAGTTTGAAGTATTTTGTAGAAGTTGCCTACAATTGTTTACATAATCGTCCAAAGGAAAGGCCTACAATGGCTGAAGTGGTGGGAAGCCTTGATCTCGCATTGGTGTCACAACGTAAAGGAAGATCAGAGGGAATAATTGGAAAGGCGTTAAAGGGTTTTGTAATTATGCCTAAAGGTATGAATCGCTGGTGGAGGGAGAGAAAGGAAAACAGTTCTAAGAGTGGACTGTCAAAGGATTTGTTTTTGGAACCACTTTCAGATGGTGCTAACCAACCACACCGTCATTTCTCACTAGCTGATATTCAAGCAGCCGCAAATGATTTCAATAAGCTTCTTTGGATTGAAACCAATGGGCTTTACAAGGTGTACAAAGGATTTTTGGATGGGGAAACTAGCATTGTTATGATCAAAAGGTTCAATGCCTTGGCATCGCAAAATTGGGAAGAGGATTGGGCTGACATTGAGGTACACTCCCTGTTCGAGAATCACCCCCACATAGTCTCTTTGATTGGATTTTGCAATGTGAAACCAGAGTTAATTGGCGTGTATGATTACATGGAGAATGGATCCTTGGAAGATCATTTGTTCAACACAAACAACAATACACTTCTGTGGAAAGAACGACTCAAGATCTGCATTGGTGCAGCTCTAGGACTACAACATCTCCATGAGAATGCGAAGCAAAGAGTCATCCACGGTGACATAAAGCCAGCTAATATTCTGTTGGACGAGAATTGGGTTGCAAAACTTACTCATTTTAGGTTTTCCAAATTAATACCCAATAACACTACATTTGTAACACTAACGGATTCAAATGTTTGCGGTACTATGGGATATAGGGCACCAGAGCTCTGGATGCACGGAAAATTAACAACAAAATCTGACGTATATTCATTTGGTATGGTGTTGTTGTCAGTATTGTGTGCTAAGAAGCCATATTATGAGCTAGATGGGGATTGCAAGTCATTAGTAGATCAGTTCATGAATAGTATCAAAACCATTGGTCGAATCATTGATCCAAATCTGATTGGGAAAATAGCACCAGAATGCTTGAAGGAATTTGTCAATATTGCAATAAGTTGTCTACTTGATCAGGACAACTGGCGACCCTCGATAGACAATGTGGTAAGGAACCTCCAATCTGCATTACTACTGCAGGAGGCTTGGGAGAATCATTTTGAGATTGGTGCTGAGTTACCTGTGATTGACCTTTATTGTTGTAGCGTCTTCTCCATTGATGGTTACTTGACAATTGGTGGGTTGAGCCTTTTTCCATAAAATATTGATGATGATCTTGCTTCAAATCTTGACGGAGGATCGAATGGGTACCTGTCAGATCCAGATTTTAATGAATTAATTCGTTAATTAAGAAGCTTTTGGATTTGACTCTTTTATACTACATGTACGTCTTTCCATTTTATTTTGTTTGGAGTCTTTTTTATTTTTCAATTGTTATGTTTGTCATATGTTGGTGTATGTTAGAGAATGTTTCATAGTTGGTTGTTTGTATTGATGAGATTTTCTCTTGTGATCGTTGAATTTTTTATGTTCTCGTGAATGTGTTGGGATTTCCTTCATGGTTAATTGTCTAATTTGATAGGGTGATAATCCAAGAGGATAAAATATAATTTTCCCTATTCCTAATATATCTTCTACAAAAAAAAAAAAAATAAAAAAAAAATTCACACAAATATCTATTTGGGTTAGCTGTTTTTATTTTTTAGAACTATACTTGGTTTAGCTTGGTGCATGCATTTCTTGTGATTATTCGATAGTCTGCGAGTTCGGTCACGTGATACTCCATGGTAGTATCATTGGAGGAGAAAGTGGACTATTAATTATTTGTATTGAGTGATTAAGGAACATAAGGGGGCGTAATGAATGGTGATTGGTGAGGGAATATGATTACATAATGTTCTGAGACTATTATATAATTTTCCATTATTACTTGCACTGTGCATATCCCCAGACCAGGGCTGACTTGAGGTAAGGCCAGAAAGGCATTTGCCGCCGAATTCTATCTAAAAAATAAGGCTCCTGAATGATTTAGTTCTTATGTTAGGTACAATTAATTGAAATGATCTGGAATGAAATAATCATCCCATTATAATGTTCATTTTCATGTTCAGTTCACTAAAAAATTGATCAAAAGATATATTATAAACAAAATCATTTTCACCATTGTGAGAGGCTAAGGAATGACAATTCCATTTTATTCAATTTCATTTCAGTGAGCCAAATATTGCTTTATTGTATTAGTAATTTAAAAATGAAATTTCACTATTTTTTTTAAATAATTGAAGTGGTGAATTATTTAATAATAATGGATGGTTATTTGCTAAATGTGTGGAAAGATTGTGACTATACCAGTTACAATTGCCTCTTGATAAATAATTTCTTTAAAGTTGAAGCTGATCAAATTTTACATTCAATCAACTATGTCGTAAAAAAAAAAGTTGGAATAAATTAAGGAGAATTTACCATAAGTCTCATTCCAAAAAAGTATGCACCGGAAAGTCTCTTCAATTTTCTTATAGACTATTAAGTCCCATTTAATTTGAAAGGTATACCGTGAGGTCGTTTCACTATATTTCATAGAAACAACAAATGTAGGGGTAGTTCATTTGTGTACTATTGTCTTCTTAAACTTTTGTCAAATGTATCATTTTTTTTTTTGTTTTTTGTTTTGAAAACATGAAAAACACTTATATTAGAAAACAACATACAGATTAACAAAAGAAAAACAACAAGATCCTAAAGGGTTGAACAAACAACCATACAACAAAACTGTAACGCCCCAAAATAATTACAACAATTCCTCTATAAATGGCTAATACCAGATGGCATAAATGAAGTAATCGACTTTCATTAGTCAATTTACAAAAAGACAGATGCGATATACATTCATAAGCCCCACCTTGAATCTATAGCATGTGATATCAAGTTAATGATCAACAAAATAAATGCCATATAAGCTTACATCTGTCCAAGACGGTGCTTGGTTAGAACAAAAAAAAGAGTCTTAAGCTCTATACATATAAAGCCTTAGGCTTGTGCAAAATATTGAATACAAAACAACAAAACAGAGCCTTCAGCTCCCAAGTCCTCCCAAGCTAAGTCTTTGGAGGAGGCATGTCACCAGCACCTGAAAATGGTTTTCCAAGTAGGGTGAGTCAAAGCCTAGTAGAAATAATTTAACATAATATATGAATGTTAACAAAGGTATAAGTATAAATGTGCATATACAATGCTCGTAGTAAAATCATTCTTATTTGACACGATCATAGCGAGCCAAGTTTTATGTTTCAATCCATTTGTCTCAATTCCATTAATCGTATTCATTCCATTTCAATTCATTTTACCTCAGTTCCTGAGTCATATTCATCATAATCCAGACAACCCAGCTGAGACTACAATTCAGTGGTTCTGTAACATATACAACCATCACACAAACACTTTACTTTGCCATTTTATGGAAATTTTGTCTACGGGAATCGGGGCCCATGTATACGCGCGGTTTTCGGGACTTTCACCCTAGACACACAGGCCAACTTAATTTAATGGAGTCCATCCCCTTTCTCCTCCCAAACATCATACATATACAATGTATTAAAAATACAGTCATATTCAATGACAACCAACAAGAGATTAGTTTCAATTCCCCTAATCCTCATGCAATTTCTCCAACAATCATAGCTATCCTCCACCGATAGCCCAAAACAAATATACAATCTTCACAACAGATACATTATTCAAATTTCCATAGGTGAGAGATTAGACTTATCCAACTACACCACTTGTATAAACATCTATCCAATTTCACTTTCTTACACAAATTCCATTATTTATACAAAATAATTATTCAAGGTATTTTAGGGAAAAATTTCCCTTTTTCCCAATCTTGTCCCAAACTCCAATATCACCCATTTTAATACAACACAAGCTCATATACATTTCCATAACCCTTTCCAAGACATCCATTTTAGAACCCCCTCTTTTGAATTTTAAACCCTAAGCCATAGGTTTGTTCAAAATCACCTCAAGTCCTAATATTTCTTACACATCAACAAATAACTAAGTTAAAACTCATAAAAGAGTGTAGAAACTTCATACCTCAAAGTTAGCAGACGAGCAAAGTAAGGTGGAAACTTTAATGACGCTGAAACCAAGTTCCAATCGGATCAAAACGAAGTTCTAGGAATGCTCTAACTTTTTCTCAAAGGCACTAAGGTAGAGAACCCAATGGATCTAGGTGAAAATGTAGAGAGAATGTGGGTTTTAGAGAGAGAGACTCAAGATCTAGGTTTTTGAAAAGTTTTAGAGAGAAAGAGGAATGAAAAATTTAAGTAAAAAGTCATCTTCACAAACTGATATACACGTAGTTCGCTTGAGCGCAAGAAGTGATGCTTGAACGTCAGACACAATGTTTTGCTCGAGCGCAAGAAGAGACGCTCGACCGAAGAATACACACGTTTAGAAGTTTTGTAGACAGAAGTCCATCGGTTGCGTGCTAGAATGTTCGCTCGAGAGCTAGACCACCCGAGGGTATGAAACGCTGCTCGAGCGTAGAATGCTCTCGTCCAGTATTTTTGTAGAGACCTGCAAAATACTAAAATTGTACAAATCATGCTCGAGCGCAAGAAGTGCTACTCAAGCGAAGGAGCAAAATGCTTGGCAACAAAAGTTTGAAAACTGAACAACCAACTTGTTTCAAACACAACCACTACAATCCAACAACCAAATTTAAAAAAGAATAAGGGGACAAAGACATGAACAACCATACGAAGCTATGAAACTTGAGTCCAGAACACACAATGGGTTGGGCCTAAACCAGAAACGTTATAAAAACATGAACAAAAAATAATAAATCTGTCAAAAACACCAATTATCATCCAAGGAAAACCACTGATCTTGTCATAATAAGTTAAAGAGATAAGAATGAAGCCTAAAGAGGAAAATGTGAATTTAGAACGGATCGAATTGTTTGTGACCCTTTTGTGTTCATGGAATGTGTAGGGTCGAGCTCCAGGGCAAACCAACTAACCGATCACTGCGAGTAATACCTTAACAGAGATATCTGAAATATGTTGTTGTCCAATTGCTTACTTTTATGTAAGTTTTATAAGTTCACTGATTCGATTGGTGGACAATTTTTGCTATACCAAATGAATGGGCCAGAGGCTGTTTTGGCATGAATGGATGGGCCAGAGGCCGTTTTGACATGAATGGATAGGCCAGAGGCCGTTTTGACATGAACGAATGAATGGGCCAAAGGCTAGTTTGTCATCTAAATGGGCCAAAGGCCGTTTTGACACAAATGAAAGTTAAATGGGCCAAAGGCCAGTCTGTTTGAAACCGCAGTCACTTGACCTAAATTGTGTATATATGTTAAATAGAAATATGAATTGGGCCTAAGGCCGTTTGAAGCATGTTATTCTACATATCGTTTGTATAGCTTCTTTAATTGATATTATTCACTGGGCTTTCGCTCATGCTCATTCACATGTTTGTAGGTGAGCTAAGAGAAGTCCAAACCCAGCCCCAATGAAGTCTATGTGGAACGACAAAGGTTTTGGGAGAGTCAGCCCTTGTGTCTCACGCACGAGACCTGTCTTTGCGCTTTTGTTAGGTATTTATATTCTGTCATGTTGGCGAAGACTTTTCATCTGTTGTATATAGTTGTGATGGGTTGACTTAGACTTATATGATTCTGTATGTACAGAACCTTGTGTGGTACATATTTTGTTGTGAGTTATTAATGTGCATATGTCTGGTTGTTACGATGTGCCATGTAAGCACAGCTCTATGGACAAAATTTTAAATTTTGCTTCCATTTGGCCCCTTTACTCTGATGAGTTACGTCTGACTTGATTTGAGGCCGTAGGTAATCTCAGGATTACTGGCCGGTTATGTCCTTAACCCATAGGGGCAGGTTCGAGTCATGACAGTTATTATTTCGGAGCGTTACACTTATGGTTCTATTTGGGTATTCAATGCCATCATCTTACTTATATTTTTAAACTCGATAGAATGTTAGAGGATTAATAAATTAATAGAATCATGCATTCAAACACCTAAAAGTTAGCAAGGTAGGAATATGTGCCTAGCTATGTCAACAACACAAGTGTTCATCGTATATGGGAAAGGCTACTACATGCACCCAAAAAAAAAAAGAAGAAAAAAGATGCATATGGTATGCATTTACAAAAAAATGTAATTGCTATTACAAAATATAGAACTTTTTACCCTGTATAACTTTTACTACAAAAAGCATAACGATGATTATTCATAACTTTAGGAATGCACACCACAATTTCACCATTCATAACTTTCAATACAAAAATCATAACTTTCACCATAAAAATAATAATTTCTCTTACGATATGCAAATGCACATTGTAGCATTTCCTTTCTTACATAGTCTTCACTATTTGCCTATAAAAGGGCGAAAAAATCTATTTTATTTTATTTATTTAATGATTCATAATTTTGTATTTCCATAATCACAATAAAACCCTCAACACCAAATTTTAATGAACTCATTTCAAAATATTAATGTTCTAAACAATGCCATACGTACAAGGAACTCCATGACATTTTCCTGCTAGGCAAAAACTAAAAATAATAATACCGCAATGACTAATGCGTTCAAATAAAAAAATAAAATAAAACATTCAAAGTACTCATGCTTAAAATCAAGTTTTAATTCCATACTTTCTTTTGTAATGTTTTTGAAACAGTTCTGAAATCTTTGAGTGGCGTTGATCTTGGATGATCAATCGTGTGCTTGCATTCTGGTGTGATAAGGTTGTGTTTGAATGTTAGATATGGGTAAAATTTATGGAAGGAAAAAAAATAGATGGAAATGTAAGAAAATACATTTTCTCATCCTTTAATTTTCGGTCACAAATCTTCACCTAAATTTATGATCTAAAACACAACTGAAGATAATCATAGCATAGTGTAGAGGGTCAGAAATTAAAGTCCAAATCAAGTATGGCCCTAAGTGCGGAGATCGCCCTTTTTCGACAACCAGGAATGACTGAAGGAGGATGGGCTAAAGCTTAGGGAAAGTAGGTCAACAGTGGGCCGCAGTAGGTCCGACCCGCCAAGGGTCCGAGCGGACTCCATGAGGTGAAAATGTCTAAGTCAAGTTGCAAAGGCATTACTTGCAACGGTCAAGTTGACGAGGCACTTTGTCTCAACGCCACCATTCCAAGTATTGTTGGTACCACCGCCAGCTAAAGTTGTTAAGAAAAAGAAAAAACCAAAGCAACTAAGTTGCAAAGGCAGCACTTATAGTGGTCAAGTTGCAGAGGTACCTTGTTGGCGCCACCATCTCTAGTATTGTCGGCACTGTTATTTGAACTTTCCACAAGAAATAGCCACCGCGACAACTACAACTGTCGCAACTAACTTGCGGAGGGAACACCTCCACCAAGGTGATAGTAGCCTCTGGGAGAAGCTCCCCCTCCACAAATAGAGGCTAATGCTTGGCGCTAGTAGAAGGCTCTAAAGCATTATTAGCCTAGCACTGATAGCAGGCCTCAAAGCTTATCGGTTGGAGCTGATAGCAAGCCCAGAGATACCAGTATACCACGGTGACTCCGCGAAGATGGGAGCAGGGAAACTCAAGTCCAAGGGACTCACTTTCCATCCATCCAGGTCATAGACTTGCCTTGGTCACATAGGCAGGACCAAGGAAGCCCCTTTAGCCTTGGTACTAAGGCATAGCATGGCTGATAGTAGGCTTGGTTGTGGCCTTCGCCCTCGGAAGCTGGGGAGTTTGTGGTTAGGTGGCTAAGGGTGGAGGCTTCGCTGAATTGAACATGAAAACATGGCTGATAATAGGCTATGAAATCCTAAGAATGCATGTCTTGGCTAAACTGAACTAAAAAGGCAAGTGCAGTGACAAACATTACCATCACAAGTGCATTCGTTGAGGTTTAGGCCAAGGAGGCAAGTTATAGCAGAAAACACTCCCACCGCAAGTGCACTTGCCAAGGCATTTATGCCAAATAGATAGTACACAGTACATGTAGAGGGACACGTTCAGCCTAGTGACGCAAGGCAGAATATTCCATGTGATTCTTAGGGACACATGTCTTTACTTTATTTGGCCACTTTGTATCCTTTGGTACCAAGGAAAAGCCTATAAATAGGACCCATTTCCCAAGGTCCAAAAGATGATTTCCTGGGAATTTGGGAGAGAGGCTGCCCATTTGTGCACTATCATTCTCTTCTTCTTGAGACACTTGCTTTACATTCACCTAGCTGCTCATTCTCTAACTTCCCTAGAGTTTTGTTAACTTATCCTCCAGCCATTCTATCTTTGTTGGACCACTAACATAGTTTTGCCTCTCTAATTATTCTCTTAATCACTGATCAAATCGAACCTCTCTGCATTTCTGGTGACTCCACTAGGGAGGCAACTTTGTTGATGGTCTACACCCGTAGTGGTTTTCATACTTCACCGAAAAAGTTGGCGGAAAATGAAGTTCAACAACAACCATGACAACAAGGCTCTACTAATGCCAAAGCAACACATACTGAAGACCATGACCACAGTGTTGTAGTCGAAGTAGTCCAGTCACTTCAAGACACGTAGAGGGAAATCCTGACAGCCTTGCAAACTCTCACCAAAGCCATTATGGCCATAGCGTCCAGGCCAGTTCTAGTACAGGCGCCTCCGCCTACAGTAGTCCTAAACCCACTCTCTGAGGATCGAGTGGATTTCATGGAGTGGGCTCCAAGTTCGGTATAACCCATTAATATTGATTAGTATTTTTTTTTCTTTATTAATCTGCAATTTTTGAACAGGCCACAAATTTTAAAAATTTTTAGCTATATGATCTAGTTTTGCTTTGTTGAATTTATAAAGATCACATGGCTAAATAATGAAGTTGGAGAACTACATGAAAATAGTGCCAAACACCCAAAGTCCAGTAGATATACATTCCAATCAATGGAAATAGCCAAGACAACATATAATTTGCAAAGATATTTACATGCATACCACTTAATAATGCTTAAATCAACTGCTATTAAGTAGCAAGTCAAATATTTCACCACATGAAACAAAATTTCTTGTTCAAAGCTGTGTAGAAGGAAGAAGAAAGTGAAGAGAGAAGAGAATGTGTGAGGAAGCAGCAAATAAACTCTGGAAAAGAAAAAAAAAAAAAAATTCAATAGCCAGTGCACAATTTAATTGAGCAAATTTCCGAATTTGATTGCCGTGTAAATTCTGTGCGAAAACAATTCGGTTTTGTATTTTTTAAAAATAGTTTCTGATCTTAGACAATTATGTAATTTTTATATGTTGTTCCCATATGAGTCTAGCATGTCGGGTAAAAAGTTCAAAATTTAATGATGAGTATTTATTTTATGAAAATTCACGAACAAATTGATGTTCAGTTTAATTTATAGCAAAATTTAAAATTGAGTTTTGGGTGTTTGGACCATGATTTGACTTATGGGTGAGACTCATAATTGGACCATATTTGACTTATAGGTGAGACCCATGACATGGATTTAATTTATATTGAGTTTGTTTAATGACTCGCGTTTAACTGTTTGCTCCTTTTAAAATGTGATTGGTAATAACCACCTTAGGAGTTATTATTATTTATTATATAAAATTATAATAAATATTTGATAATTGATTTTATGGTGTGTACCATATGGTGAAAAATTATGTATTTTTGTAGTAAATAAAATGGGCGTATATTTCGTGGTGAGCAACATATTATATTTTGTGATGTATACAAGCAAACAAGATATATTTTGTGGTGAGAAAAATTTATAACATTTTATAATTTATGTTAGTACAAAATTATATGATGTTTACCTTTCATTATATATATATATGTGTGTGGTGGCTGAATAATTGCAGATGCGGATAGGCAATGTATAAATTTCCAATCGGTGTATAGTATGCATTTGGCCCCACCCCTGCTGTTTCAGATGCCGAATAAGCCAAGAAGGGGGGTGTAGACACCCCATTTTTGACCGACCTTGAGACTCAGACGTCACCAGTTGAGCACTTGGTGATATTGCATGTTGTGCTTGTTCAGAAGTCTCAGGGTCGCGGCTGCGAGCCCTACCTCCGGACTTCCGAACCCTCTTCTGTGCCTTGCCTCGGTTTGCGAACCAGACTCGATTTTCTCTGTTTCTTTTCCTAAGGGGAGGGAGAGGTCCTGTAAACCATCTCTCAGTGACCGTGGGCTACATTTTGTGGCCGTAGGCCATTTTTCCCATTTCGGAGCCCGGTTTCCGATTTTTCGGGACCGTTGGCCGTGCGCCTCGGTTCGGGACCGCTTAATCATCTCCGTTTGCTCTAAATTTTGGCATACATCTTATTTTCTCCCTTTCAAGGGACACTGGGGCCTGAGAAACCCACTTCGTGGCCGAACGCCACTTTCGGTGCTTGGCAGCCCATTTTCGGGACCCCGAACTGCGTGTTTTGGCCCCCGAGCATTCGTTTTGCATTGCTTTTCGTTCATTTTTGGCACGTGCCTCTGTTTCATCACCAGGGAGGTCACTGGAGGGTGGGAGGCCGACAATTATCTTGGCAACCAGTTATGTTCCATTTTCGCCCTCCGACACCCGTTTTTCGCACTTCCGGGCCAATGTTGAACACCTTGGAGCCATTTTCTTCAAACCCAAACCACATATTTGTGGTGTACACACATGGGAGGACCCTAAAAGTTCATGGCCGGCCACTAATGTTTCTTGACACTTTTGAACTCCTCCTTCCGAGCCAATGTTGAATACCCTTGGGCCACTTTCTTGAACTTTGAACCACATATTTGTGATGTACACACATGGGAGGACCCTAAAAGTTTATGGCCGGCCATTAATTCCATTTGAACCTTTTGAACCCCTCCTCAAAATGGCTTGTTCTTTCTCCTGTTTTAGAGTTTCTAAATTCGAACCACAGGGTTGTGATGAGGGTACCTGGGAGGCCACCTTTTTGTGGTGGCCGGCCACTAATTGAACTTGGCCTTCTTGACCCCTAAGCGGCCGGCTAGGGGTGGTGGCCGGCCGGCCACCTACAACAAAAATAACCTTCCGTTCTTCAAATGGCCATAAAAAATGGTGGGACCTCCCGACATGAGAAGACGGGATAGGCGGTGCAAATATCACAAAGATCACGGTCATGATACTGACAGTTGCTATGCTTTGAAAGACCACATTGAGGAGTTGGTACAAGACGGTCGGCTCCAGCAACACGTCTGAAAGAACTCAACCAAAACAGTTGCCCTTCGGCAGGATTCACCTCCGCTCGGCGTCATCCATATGATATACAGCCTGCCAACAGCCTCAACCGTGCATGCAATTCAATCACATCCAATCCGCCAAAAGCAAATCACACCAGCAAAACGGCCATATGAAGCTCCGAATATTACCTTCGACGATTCTGATTTGATCGACGTAACACTCCCCCACATTGATCCATTGGTCATTGAACTGCGCATAAACCGATTCACCATTGAGCGCGTACTCATTGATCCGGAGAGCACATTGGAAGTTAAGTATTACTAGACATTCACCAAACTCGGCTTCTTCGAATTCGGATCTTTCTCTGGCTCCTTATCCACTATTCGGCTTCAACGCCAATCCAGAATACTCGTTGGGGAAAATCACACCACCCGTTCGAGCGGGCTCCCAAACAATGGATGTGGAATTCTTGGTCGTCAACCTACCATCGCCGTACAATCTCATCATGGGGTGAACTTGGTTGCATACTATGCAGGCCGTGCCAAGCACCTATCATCAGCTGCTACACTTCCCAATAGAACGCAACATTGAGCAAATCCGTGGCTCCCAAAAATCGGCATAAGCATGTTATCTCCTTACTGGAAAGATACCAAAAAAGTTGCAAGTGAGTTCTATTGAGGTGCCGGATCAAGAGAGCCTCGACGATGTTGGGTGGCTCCCAAGTGAAAAGGCCACAGAAGCCCTAGATCGAGTTGATATTGACGGAAACCCAGACAAGTTCTTCATGGTCGGTGCTTCCCTGAATCAAGCCGACAGACAGCAGCTAATTTCCTTCTTGCTCGGCAACCTTGATGTTTTTACGTGGACTCCATATGAGATGCCGGGTGTAGAACCATTTGTTTCGCAGCACCGTTTAAATGTTGACTCTAAATGCAAGTCGATTATCCAAAAGAGCCGGCGGTCAGCCGTCGAACACGCTGCCGCCAATGTCGAAGAGGTTGACTGGTTGCTTGACGCCGGGGCAATCAGAGAAATGACCTACCCTACTGTAGACGCTCCCTTGGGCCTCATGCTACTATAGTTCAGACTCAAATGTCACGGTTCTGAATCTAATCCCGCAAAGTGCAATGCGAGACCGATAAATCACCAAAAAGTCTAAATCTGGCAAATTGTTTTGGAAAACTGATTTTTAAGAAAGAAGTGCCAAACATGGATTGCTTTACCAGAAACAGAGTCGCCACCTAAATATTTTGTTTTAGAGGAATTTAGGAAACCCTGACTCGTTGCCTAAGGCCATGTGTCCGTCATCACCAAAGTTGCCTCGGCCTGGGAACTTGGGTACGATTGGGGAAGGTCATCTATGAGCACCCCCGCTTGCCCGATCCGAAGATCGGCCTATACTAAGCATGATATCTTGTTTTTGAAAACATATGTGCTCTTATTCCGATTAATTAGCTAGAATTTACTATGTGATGCACACAATATACAAGTATAGACTAGATCACCTAATTTGGAACAAAGCATCGCATATCCGTTTGTTTGGAAATGGTTTGAAGTTTGTTACTCACAAGTAGGCTAAAACACGGATTTCAATGAATTGTCCCAATTCAAGTAATCCAACCTTTCCCCACAGGCATTTAGGCAGTTATATCATATAAGCAATTAGCCTTATGGCAAGCATGCTGTCATGTTTAACACTCACATACATGCAAGATGCTAAAGCATAAACACTCACAGTGTACTCTGAGTCAAAATAAGAAACTAGTTAGAAATCATGCATGATCTTAGTTCATGTTAAAATGGCTAATGCATCGCATGCGAAGTGCAACTAGACATAGGCTGGACTATTCTAAAATGGCATATGAGATGCGACAATTGATACATATATTCAAATTGGAATTGAAATACAATGCAGTTAGTATGATGCACCGAGCCTGGTGCATGCAATACAAATGGATGGATGCAAACATGCATGGCATTAGGATGCTAATTGAAACATGCCTTAAAACTAACCATTGAAAGCAGGTAAGTAAAAGGGAGAAAGAAGTAGAGGTTGGAAGACAAGCATCGCACACACGCACAATTATTACAAAATTGGCCCTCTCGACGGAGGGTCCGAAAGAATAATACAAATCGACTAATTAACTAACTAACAAGCTAATTAATTATTACACAATTCTTAACTAATTAAACAAATTAATTAAGTTATGAAAACAGTAAAGCAGCCTCGGGAAGAGGGATAAATGCATGCTCGATCGGCTTCACTCGAAAATCCATTGCCATGCTTCATGTTGCCTCTGTTTGCACTGCTCTGTACCTCTGAAAACTGTGCCAACTTCGGTGACACTTCTGAACCACCTTGGGGACATGCTAAGAGTCCATCGGCTAAGAGATAGGGCCATCGGCCAAGGGATAGTGGTCATCGACCATATGTAAGGCTCTCGGCCGGATGTTTGTAGCCGACCGGCACTGAAGATGGCCGACCGGCCATATCTTCGGGTAGAATGCTGTTTTGCTGCAGCAGAGGACAAACAGAGCATGGCAATGCATTTTTAAGACAATGTATGCACAACCATCCTCCCTATCATGTCATGAACTCAAGGGAGTATGGTTCTTGACCCTCGGACCACCAATCACGCATTTCAATGCATGATGGCCAAAGGAGCCAAGTGTGCAATTTATATCAAATAAAATGCACACAACATATAAGGGGCCCCAACTTCTATCATGCTTGATCAAGAGGCAAGGGATGCACACACAATGCTAAGCAACCTAAGCATGCAAACAAGTATACAAGCAACTCAAGCATGATGCAAATCCAATGCAACATAAGCATGTTAATACGATGCCATATAAGACTAATGGTGACAGGCATGCCAAATGCAATGTAACCTAAACAAGTATGCAAGATGCAACATGAACATTCAAGCATGCAAGGCATGCAAAGGTGTACAAGTATGCAACAACATACAAAATGCGACAAGCATGTGACAACATGATAAAGGGATAAGCATGCAACATACTAGCATGCAACAAAATCAAGCAAAGCATGCAACCAAGCCCAAAACTTGAAACTAGCCAAAGTACTCAAACCAAGGCAACATGAAGCACGCCCCAAAGGGCCAATAGGACCTAAAACAGTCCTAAGGCAAGTCCAAATGAGCCTAAGACATGCGAGGAAAGAGGCCAAAACATGCTAGGACACAACTCCTAAACCACGTGGCACGCAAAACTAACAAAGAGCTGTTACACTATACCTAATACAACCAAACATGGCATGGCTCAGGCGACAAAAAATCAGAGATATGACATGTTAAAATGAACCCAAAAACCCACTTAGATGGCATCTAAACGGTCTAAGCATGATGGCATATGCAATGACATACTCATGAGGCATAAAACACAAACTATCCAAGGCATGGAATAGGTGATAAATGCAAGTATTCAAGCATGTCATATGGACTGAAATAGCATTACAAGTGATGCTAAATCATTGAAATGAGCCAAATAGAGCATGCTAGCAACTTGGACACTCAAAGCTAACAAGCTAGATTACATGGTAGCTATACAAAGCAAGCCATGGATGACCAAGACAACCAAAATCAGACCTCAAGCATACCAAAACATGGATAAAAACTTCTTGAAGCTAAGCCAAAAATATGCTAGAAAGATATGTTACAACATGATGCATGTTAGGCCAAATCATGGAAATGCACTACAAGTGCAAGGAGCATGCAAAGGCTAACCAAACCAAACCTAAACAGAGGTATGATACGGCAAAATATCACCCAAAACATGCTAAAATAGACACAACATAGGCTAGAAAGACATGCTCAAACATGAAGCATATAATGCTAGTGTGTGTGATATACACTACAAGTGTATGGTACATGCAAGATGCCATAGACAGAGGTAAAGCATGGCAAGGTAACACCAAATACTTGTTCAAATGAAGCTAAGACAAGCTTAACAAACATGGTACCAACATAAGCCATTTCTGCAAGCATACAAGACAACAAGGAGAGGGGATGGCCCTCTCCTATTTAAGACCTCAAAACCACCTTTCCACTACTAAAAATTCTCTAGATTTCAGTGGTAGAAAGGTCATGCAAAGCTAAGAACAAGGGCCAAAAGGGATGGTCTAAAACAAGGCCTAACAAGGCCTTTGAGGGGGTAAACAACCCCAAACCAAGAAGAGACCTTAAACAAAGGTCTAAAGCAAGTAAAAACAGAACTTTTATCAATTAATAGCTAAGCTTAAAACAATAAGCAAGAAGGGCTAAAAGCTTAAGCAAGAATGGGGTATTAAAAGCAAGTTTGCTCACCCTTGAAGAACACCTCCAAGAACACAACACCAACACCCTTCTCTGGTCAAAACCAGCCCAAGAACTCTAAAACGAACCCCCTAGTACCTCAGCAACCAATGATGGTGTATTGCTAGGTGTTTGTGTGCAATAGTGAGAACAAAACACCCTTTAGAGCACAAAAACACATACAAAGATGTAAATAGAGGGAAATATAGAGATAGATTGATGAAACTTCTCTAATCCTATTTTTCAGAACCTCTGAGAAGGGAGGAGCAGCTCCCTTCTTATAGAAATCCAATTTCAAGGCTTCCCAAGCAAGCTAAGCAAAGGTGCAAATCCCTCCATACATGTGTGTATGGAGGGTGTGAATTGTGCGTGCCAGCTGTGACAACTGGCATAAAATGTCTGCATAAAGCATTTGATATGATTTTGTGTGCCATTATGTGAAAATATGTGGTTTTGAATTTCTATCTGTTCACCGTAGGAATATCTGTTGATTATCTTCTTTGGACGTTAAATTGAAGGCCTTATCGGCCGTAAAGACCGAAATTGATTGCGCCATTATGATTGGCATAATTTTTAGAGCCTACGGTGAAATTTAATTGAAAATTGTTTCGGATCAAAATAATTAGATTCAGAACCATTAATTAAGTGTCCAATTATTTAATATTAATAATTTTGACTAGTCGGACTTACAAAAAAGGGCACAATGCACTCAATTCCTCTTTTTATCCATTTGGGCTGAGATTTCTCTAAAGAGGGAGAGAGAGGGCCGATTCTAGAGAGAGAGGAGGAGGAGTTATGCATTTTGATTCAAGATTGTGAAATTAGAAGTTAAAACTCAAAGAACATTGAGTGTTTAAAGCTTCTAGGTGAGTAATCAATTCTTGATTTATGAATTGAGTATGTAATTTTGTGAAATCAAGTGGTATGGTAGCTCATGGCTAAGATTGAGCTGAATTTGAAGTTAAAATGAACATGCATGTGCATAATTGTTACAATTTTGGGAGTTCTAGCATGTAGCATGTTAAATATGAAGAATGGAGCATCAAACCTTACATGCATGAGTAGTTTTGTGTAGCTTCCTAATTTGGAGCATCATTTGTACCATTTGTAACAGAAATGAAGTCAAAATTTGACATGCATGCATGATTGAAGAAGTTTTGGAATTGGTATGAAGTTTGAATGTTTGGATTTTGATCATACGAAAGAAATGTTGATCTATTTGGGAATTAAATGATGACTTCGAACAATTTGGTGTCATACTTTTATACTCTCATGTAATATAATGTGTTTGCATGTTTTTGAACTGAAATCATGTGTTGTGGAACCTTTGAATGTCAAATTTCGGCTCAAGAACATTGTTGGAAAACCCAAAATTTTTGGTGTTCGCTCGAGCGTGGAAACTGCTGCTCGAGTGGGAAATACGTGCTCCTAGAACTTTTTGCAGACATGGTGTTCGCTCGAGCGGGGAAGCTCACGCTCGAGCGGGGAAGTTCACGCTCGAGCGGGGAGCTATGTATACAGACCTTCAGCTCGAGCGCCAGACTTCACGCTCGAGCGTAAATTCGATGCATCCAGTACTTTTGCAGACCTCATGGGTCCGCTCGAGCGGGGAAGTCCACGCTCGAGCGGGGACCCTCTTTTTTAAAATTTTGAAAATGCATTCTGTGTTCTGTTTTCCGTCCCCTTTCACTTCTAAGTACTCTTAAGCATACATTGAGCATTGTAAATGAGTTAGAAGAATAAGAATTAAGCCTAAAGAGGAATATGTGAATTAAGAACGGATTGAATCGGTTGTGACCCATATGTGTTATGTAATGTGTAGGGTCAAGCTCCAGGGCAAATCAGTCAGCCGATCACTGTGAGTAATATCTTAACAAAGATATCTAAAATATGTTATTGTCCAATTGCTTATGTCCATATAAGTTTTATAAGATTCATTGATTCAATACCAAGTGAATGGGCCAAAGGCCGTTTTGACATGAATGAATGGGCCAGAGGCCGTTTTGATATGAATGAATGGGCCAGAGGCTGTTTTGACAAGAATGAATGGATGGGCCAGAGGCCGTTCTGACAAGAACGAATGGATGGGCCAGAGGCCATTTTGACAAAAATGAATGGATGGGCCAAAGGCCGTTGTGACAAGAATGAATGGATGGGCCAGAGGCCGTTTTGACAAGAATGAATGGATGGGCTAGAGGCTGTTCTGACAAGAACGAATGGATGGACCAGAGGTCGTTCTGACAAGAATGAATGGATGGGCCAGAGGCTATTTTGACAAGAATGAGTGGATGGGCCAGAGGCCGTTTTGACAAGAACGAATGGATAGGGTAGAGGCTGTTCTGACAAGAACGAATGGATGGGCCAGAGGCCGTTCTGACAATAATGAATGGATGGGCCAGAGGCCGTTTTGACATGAATGAATGGGCCAGAGGCCGTTTCGACATGAATAAATGAATGGGCTAGAGGCCGTTTCGACATGAATAAATGAATGGGCCAAAGGCCAGTTTGACAAGAATAACAGTTTGACACGAACGATAGTTTGACACGAATAACAGTTTGACATGAAAGTATGAATGGGCTAAAGGTTAGTTTGACCTGAATGATACGAATGAATTGGGCCCGAGGCCGTATGATGTGTTTGGAACCGCAATTACTTAGCTTACATGTGTCTATGTATGTGTGTATTAGTTAGAAATATAAACTGGGCCCAAGGTCGTTCAAGGTATATTGTTCCAATGTATATTCTTTATTTGATATTATTCACTGGGCTTTTGCTCACGCTCATTCATGTGTTTGTAGGTGAGCCAAGACAGGTCCAGACCTAGCCTCAGCGAAGTTTGTATGGAACAACCAAAGTTTTGAAGAGTCAGCTCTTGCGTCTCACGCACGAGACACGTTTTTACCCTTTTGCCTTTCTGTGTATTTCGTCATGTTGGCGAGGACTTTGGTATACGTCTGTGTATAGTTTTGTTTGGCTGACTTAGATTTGAATGATCCTGTTTGTACAGAACCTTATGCTACTATACTTTCTGTTGTGAGTTATTAACATATGTAAATGTGGACAAAGTTTTAATTTTGCTTCTGTTTGGCCCCTTTACTCTAATGAGTTTCGTCTTATTTGGTTTGAGGCCGTAGGTAATCTCGTGATTACTCGCCGGTTATGACCTTAACCCATAGGGGCGGGTTCGACGGTCGTGACAGGGTGGTATCAGAGCACGAGTTAATAACTCACACAATTGTCCAAAAGAGCAATAAGCGTCTAGAGAAGATCTAGGATGCATTCATGTGATAAGTATGAATCTGAAGGCATCAAGAATACGCTTAAATGTTTAATGTGGACAATTATGTATTATAAGTTTGTAATTTGCTTGCATTGCAAATTATTTGAATACGTACGCTCTTTAGTATATGCATACTTGTGATTCTTTGGTATAAAGTATAATGCAAGTTTAATCAGATGGTGAGAACATGTGATTATATGAGATATGAAGTGTTACACTAATGTGTACACCAAGTTTGTTTTGTTATAATGCACATACGTGAACATATGAGTAAGGAAAAGTTGCTTATGTGCATTCGATTCTGCAAATGGGTGTCTATGTGAAATATGAACGTGATTTGAGTATATAACTACTTAGTAAATGTTCAGTATTTGATATTTGATAAGTATGCAATCATCTGTTACGTATGTGATTAATTGTGCCTTGACGATACATAAAATGGGAATATAACAATGTGCCTATGTGCGAATGTACGCATGTGTATCTGTAGAGAGGATCCTGTATCGACAAGAACCACCGGTATCCATTTGTCTCTACATTCCACAGAGATATAGAGAGGTTTGTTGTGATTTGCCCCCTCAGGCGGTAGTTCCTTGTCAGAAAAGGTCAACGTCGGGGAAGCTCCTCCCGGAAAAACCAGTCCTACTAGCTGCTCAAGCATGGTGTCAATTAAGAGTTTGGCCTTGTCCATTGCTGAAAAGACAGCCTGTCTATGAACTCTTGAAGCCATAAGCAGTCCCCAGATGGAGACGTCTGCTTGTATCTTCTTGAGCTATTTCAGCACAGCCTCTTCTTCGAGGAGCTTTTCTTTCTGCTTTTCCGCTTCCTTGTCCTTTCCGGACGCCTCTGGTTGATCTAAGTGCGGGGGCTTGAAAGACCGCCCGCTCCTAGTCATGTGGTCAACTTCGCCAATGTACCAGGTATCATCCGGCTGGTTATTCCCCCAGTCTTCATCTGTGTGGGCGAGACATAGATCATCATCTTCCCACCACATGCCATTAGCAGTCGACAGACACCGGTCCGACTCTGTTACAACTATTCCTATGCCCACAGCACCTTCCGTTCCTGTGCCTGCAGCACGTTCCGTCCCCGCAGGGGCTTTGGCTTTTCTAGTCCTCTCAGAATTTTCGACCCTTTCCTGCTCAAACTGCTTTAGTACAGCCTACTGTTCAGTTTCTTCTGTTCCCAAACTACCCAGATCCTGAGCAAAATTCCTTACACCGGTGCTCTCCAGCGATGCACTATGCTCTTCGGCCCTTCCGGCCACAGTTGATATATTCGTCCCTAACGGATATTGTTCTAACTGAGGTTGTTCAACAATATCTGGCTAGTCGTCAAGCCACCCAGTAGACTCTGCTGACTCATAAAACCAATTGATTGCCACGTCCCCTGAGTCCCACTCGTCGAAAAACCGAAGGTTAGCAATATCCTCTGCTAGTTCTGCCAGGTCATCCAGACCCTGATTAAGTCCATCTTCATGTACTACATAAATCTCTTCCCCTACTGGTAATTCCACGTCCGGCCTAGCCTGGCCTGCTGATATAATGTAATCGCTCGGGTTGTTCATGAAGCTCTAAGACTCTTTAGGCTCTGTATAATCATTCTGATCTGCACCTGCAGTTGACCTACTTCTCTCTTCGATGGCCACCACCACCGTCTCAAGCTGGGTTTGCGAGATGTCCAACACGCACAAATCAGTGCTGTTAGGAATGAACACCACCGGCTTAGGTAGGTGAGAATGGGTGATATATATACTAAGGTCGTATGATACAGTCCCAGTTTGGATTAGATTGATGCGTTTGGGAGGTGAAGCTTGGTTATGTGGTGGGAGAGGGTTGGTTATGACATTCGGTTTCTCCGGAGGCATTATTACCCTGTTGTCAATGAGGTCTTGAATCTCATAACGCAATCAAAAGCACTGGTCGGTGTCATGACCATGCTATTGGTGAAAGGCGCAGTACTTGGTCGGGTTATGGGAAGCAGGGAGTTTTTCTGGTAATGGCTGCGGCTCCTGGGGCTTCAAGTGCCCTTTCCTGATCAAAACCCCCAGAGCTTTGGACGGGGGCATGTATAGTGGAGTGAAGGTTCTTTGGCCTCACGGTGAATACTTGGTTGTTTGTGAGCTACTTCTGGATGCACCGGTGAATGGCGTAGCTGCAAGGGTTCTTGGGGGGGTGGTGGTGACCGTTCTCACATCTGAAGATTAGCCAGCTACAGCACTGCTTGTGCTTGCATTTGTATTTCGATTGAAAGCCCTCTTGGGCTGCTCTCTATCCTGATCAATCAGACCTTGTTTCATAACATCCTCGATCTGCACCCCTATCTCATGTAGATTTGTAAAGGTGGGGAGGGGAAGAACGATCATCTTTTGCATAAGCTTTGGCTGGAAGTTGTGCACAACCATCCGAATCTGATCTTTGTCAACGGGCCTGATGGTCATCATTGAGGCTTTGGCCCTCCACCGGGTCACAAAATCGAAGAAACTCTCCTTAGGCTCCTACCTAGTTGTCTCGAGATCACGGGTTGTAATCTCAATCTGTGTATTGTAGGAGTATTGAGCTATGAAGGCCTCGGCCATCTCCTCCCAACTCCTTTTGACAGAGTCTTCTAATTTTGCATCCCAAATAGCCGCTACACCCGATAGGGTCCGGCCAAACAAGGAAAGCTTCTGCAATCTGGTGAGGCCCATTGGCCTTAGTATGTCCGAAAACAGCCGCAAATGCACCATAGGATCTCCAGACCGATCGAAACGATTTATGTGTGGCATTTTAAACCGGTCTGGCAGCGTCACGGCCGAGTCGGTGTACCCATCCTCAATATCCGGATTGGACTTCACACCTTGAGATTTCTTGAACAGCTTTTCAAGCTTACTCACTTTTAATGCTGTGGGGTCCACCTCGAACTCAAAGGGAGAATCCGACTAGTTAGTTTGTACTTTGGATAGCTGGGGTAGAATTGGGGGCGGAGCCGGCCCTATTGGAACGTCAGTATCATCCTAGACGGGTGTTGTCTCCCCGAGTATGGGAACTCTTGGTGGGGGCGGAACTTGGTATGAAGCAGATGCTTCAGTTGCTGCTGTAGCCTGGCAATTAATTATGCCTGTTAGGCCATGACCTCGGCCTGTTGCTTGGCAAATTCTGTTTGACGGGCAGCATCCTGCTGCATGGTTTTCATACTCTCCTGGAGTTGACGCATCATTTCCTCCATGCCTGCCATATTGTGCTGTTCTAGCTGAATACCCGGTATATCTGTCCTTTTAATAGAAACTGAGACCTCAGCCTGACTGTTCACTAACGAGGTAGACCACTGATCTGGCGACCGCTGCACCGATACACTACGTCCTCTTGACCTCTGTCTGGTAACCGGGGGTAAAGAAAGGAATATTGCTTGTCCGTCTATCAGATCCCTAGATCGATTAAGTCTACGATCTCTGACCCAGAATGCTTGGGGAATATCTAACCGGTCGGATGCAATGGTGCTAAACTACCTTGCAAAAAGATAAATAAATCACAATAAGGAAATAATGAACAGAAAAATGGACAGCAAACACAACACATAGTTGGCAAACACGCATTGAACGAACTGTTCTCAACCACTGATCACTGTTCCCAAATTCACTAGCCCAAAACTGAATCTGATACCCGCAGATATAACTGATATCCAAAATACTAATGCCCGCAGGCTTGATACCCAGATTTGCAAACTGATACGTGCATTCCTGTAGAGGCATACTCTAAAAGCACATAGCAAGCAAATGAGAGCCAAAGCACCCCTATGTTAGGGTAGGGTTTCCCCGTCCTATTTTGTCAGGAGCTAAAGTTTCACTACGCATGTAGCGGTTTCAAACAACCTATAATCGGGTAGCAACCTATCTTAGATTGGAATAATCACTATGGATTCCGAATATGCACTAGGTTGAATAGTCAAAAAGGGTGCCCCGGTAAAAACCGGGGTTTGTGTTCCCATCGTGGTAGAGCCCGCAACCGGTCAACCTTTTGGCAGGTTTCTCGAAGCGAGCCTCCAGTAAACCGTTCAGGAGTAGCATATGGCAAACACGGTGTCCTAGGCACACCAATGCAAATGCAATGCAAAGAGACACATAAGTGTAATCAAAACAAGATATCATGAGTTCGAGTCAAGCTCTCTAACGTACCCTTGGGCCTCATGCTACTACAGTTCGGACTCAAATGTCACGGTTCTGAATCTAATCTCGAAAAGTGCAATGCGAGACCGATAAATCACCAAAGAGTCCAAATCCGGCAAATCGTTTTCAAAAACTGATTTTTAAGAAAAAAGTGCCAAACATGGACTGCTTTGCCAGATACAGAGTCGCCACCTAAATATTTTGTTTTGGGAGAATTTAGAAAACCCTGACTCGTTGCCTAAGGCCACGTGTCCGTCATCACCAAAGTTGCCTCGGCTCGAGAACTTGGGTACAATTGGGGAAGGTCATCTATGAGCACCCCCGCTCGCCCGATCCGAAGATCGGCCTGTACTAAGCATGATATCTTGTTTTTGAAAACACATGTGCTCTTATTCCGATTAATTAGCTAGAATTTACTATGTGATGCGCACAATACACAAGTATAGACCAGATCGCCTAATTTTGAACAAAGCATCGCATATCCGTTTGTTTGGAAATGGTTTGAAGTTTTCTACTCGCAAGTAGGCTAAAACACGGATTTCAATGAATCGTCCCAATTCAAATAATCCAACCTTCACCCACAGGCATTCAAGTAATTATATCACATAAGCAATTAGCCTCATGGCAAGCATGTTGTCATGTTTAACACTCACACACATCCAAGATGCTAAAGCATAAACACTCACAGTGTACTTCGAGCCAAAACAAGAAACTAGTTAGAAATCATGCATGATCCTAGTTCATATTAAAATGGCTAATGCATCGCATGCAAATTGCAACTAGAAATAGGCTCGGCTATTCTAAAATGGCATATGAGATGCGACAATTGATACATATATTCAAACTGGAATTGAAATACAATGCAGTTAGTATGATGCACTGAGCCTGGTGCATACAATGCAAATGAATGGATGCAAGCATGCATAGCATAAGGATGCTAGTTGAAACATGCCTTAAAACTAACCATTGAAAGCAGATAAGTAAAAGGGAGAAAGAAGTGGAGGTTAGAAGACATGCATCGCACACACGCACGCTTATTACAAAATTGGCCCTCTCGACAGAGGGTCCGAAAGAATAATACAAATCGACTAATTAACTAACTAACATAATAATTAATTATTACACAACTCTTAACTAATTAAACAAATTAATTAAGCTATGAAAATAGTAAAGCAGCCTCGGGAAGAGGGATTAATGCATGCTCGATCGGCTTCGCTCAGAAATCCATTGCCATGCTTCATGTTGCCTCTGTTTGCATTGCTCTGTACCTCTGAAAACTGTGCCAACTTCTGTGACACTTCTGAACCACCTTGGGGACATGTTGAGAGTCCATTGGCCAAGAGATAGGGCCATCGCCCAAGGGATAGTGGTCATTGACCATATGTAAGGCTCTCGGACGGATGTTTGTAGCCGACCGGCACTGAAGATGGCCAACCGGCCATATCTTCCTGCAGAATGCTGTTTTCCTGCAGCAGAGGACAAACAAAGCATGGCAATGCATTTTCAAGACAATGTATGCACAACCATCCTCCCTATCTTGTCATGAACTCAAGGGAGTATGGTTCTCGACCCTCGGACCACCAATCACGCATTTTATTGCATGATGGCCCAAGGAGCCAAGTGTGCAATTTATATGAAATGAAATGCACACAACATATAAGGGGCCCCAACCTCTATCATGCTTGATCAAGAGGCAAGGGATGCACACACAATGCTATGCAATCTAAGCATGCAAGCAAGCATACAAGTAACTCAAGCATGATGCAAATGCAATGCAACATAAGCATGTTAATGACGATGCCATACATGACTAATGGCGACAAGCATGCCAAACACAATGTAACCTAAACAAGTATGCAAGATGCAACATGAACATTGAAGCATGCAAGGCATGCAAAGGTGTACAAGTATGCAACAACATACAAAATGCGACAAGTATGTGACAACATGATAAAGGGATAAACAAGCAACATACTAGCATGCAATAACATGCAAGGTACTAAATATGCAACAAGCATGCAACAACATGCAAAGGATGGACTTAAACCAAAATGGACAGCTCTCAAATAGGCCCAACTCAGTGGCCCAAATGCAAAGGAATGTGGGACAAAAGCATATACAAACATGCATGCTAATTGGCCTATCACCTGGGCATGAAGTCACAACTCTTAAGCACACTTAAAAGAGTGAAAAGCATGCAAGTGTGACAACACTACATGCTCTAAAATGATGTTAGAAATGATGCCAAATCACACATATAATCATAATCATAGCATGCATAAGGCTTAAAGCCTAAGACTAGTAAAGGGACTTGAACCAAAGCTACATAAAACAAAGAGCATATGGCAAGTATAACCCAAAACAGTCCTAAATCATGTCAAGATGAGCCTAAAACATGCAATGGCCAAGGTCAAAACATGTTAGAAAGGTGGGTTCAAAATATGGAGCATGCAAGGCTACAAAAGGGGTATTACACTACACCTATCAAAACCAAACATGGTATGGTTTAAGCAACCAAAATCAGAGTTATGGCATATTAGAACAAGACCAAAAATACATTGAAATGTCATCCTAGAAGCCTAAACATGGAGGCATACACAATGGTCCTTTCATGAGGCATAAGAGGCAAACCCTTTAACACATTAAAGGAGTGATAAGTTCAAGTGTACAAGTATACTATATGGACTGAAATAACATAACAAGTGATGCCAAATCACTTAAATGACCCAAGTAAAGCGTACTAGTGACTTGGACACTCAAAGCTAACATGCTAGATTACATGGTGGCTATACAAAACAATGCAAGCATGACCAAGACAAGGCAAAATTGAGCTCTAGCATGGTAAAACAAGGCTAAAAGCTTCATGGAGTCGAGCCAAAATCATGCTAGAAAGACATGTCAAAGCATGATGCATGTTAAAGCAAACAAGAGGATTGCAAGACAAGTGCATGGTGCATGAAAGAGACCATTAAACCAAGTCAAAACAGAGTTATGGCATTCTAAAACAACACCCAAAACCCACTAAAATGGAGTCAACATAAGCTAGAAAGACATGCTCAAACATGAAGCATATAAGACTAGTTTGTGTGATTTACACTACAAGTGTATTAGGCATGCATGTAGTGACAAAACCAAGCAAAAACAATGCTATATCATGGCAAAACAAAGCCTAATACATACTGAAATAAGACCAAAACAAGCCAAGCAAACATGCTACCAATATAAGCCATTTATACTAGCATACAAGACAACAAGGAGAGGGGATGACCCTCTCCTGTTTAGGACTCCAAAACCACATTTCCACCACTGAAAATCCTCTGGATTTCAGTGGTAGAAAGGTCATGCAAAGCCAAGAACAAGGGCCAAAAAAGATGGCTCGAAATAAGGCCAAACAAGGCCTAAGAGGGGGTAAACAACCCCCAACACAAAAATGACCTTAACCAACCATCACAAGCATACAAAATCAGAACTTATTGTAGTTTAGAGTTAACCTTAAAGCAATAAGCAAAAAGGGCTAAAAGCTTAAGTAAGAATGGGGTTTTACAAGGTAGTTTGCTCACCCTTGAAGAACACCTTTAAGAACACCACTCCAGCAACTTTTCCAAGCTTAAACCACTCCAAGAACTCTAAAACCAACTTCCTAGTGCCTCAGCAACCAAAGGATGGTGTTCTACTAGGTGCTCTAGTGCAAAAGTATGAACAAAATACACTCTAAGGCACAAACACACACACAAATATATAGAGAGATATATAGAGAAAGAGTGATATAGAACTTCTATCTCCAAATTCTAGAACCTCTGAGAAGGGAGGAGGAGCTCCCCTCTTATAGGAATTCAATTCCAAGGCTTCTTGGAGAAGCTAAGCCAAGGGGCAAATCCCTCCATACACGTGTATGAAGGGGGTGAATTATGCATACCAGCTGTGACAGCTGGCATAAAATATCTGCAAAAAGCAGATGAACAGGGTTTGGCCAGAAAATATGGCCGACCGACCAACATGAGGGCCGATCGACCAAAAATAGTGCCGATCGGCCAACACTTTTGGCCGATGGCAGGAAAACAAGGCCGATGGTTTCATGCCTTGGCCGATGGGTTGAGGGGATAGCCAACAAGCCACCCTCTTCCCTTAAAAGCAAAAACACAAGTGCTTGGTCCACAACCAAGCACAAAACAGTCAAGTTGAGAGATCTTGAGGCAAGGGGCGCGGCCGAGACCTCCGGGAACTCAAAACGAACACGGGCATGGATGATCATCGAGTGTTCAAACGATGACGTCGAAGTCTTGAGGACGGTAAAAAATGGGGTGTCTACAATATCGTCAAATCACACTCCTTAATCATCTAACATTCTTCTGGGTGTGGGAATTATTTTGCGGGATCTTGCGTAATTTCGTTAAAAATTCTGTTGTTTTGCATACTACTCTTCCATCAACATGATATAAAAGTTAAACATAAGTCAAAATCGTATACCACTAGCATGTTTTGAGTATGACATCTTTTATGGCCAAAATAAGGTGGTGCCTCCTGTGAATCTAGACTTGCCTGCACGTGTGTGCCATCAAGCGCGCCAATATAGTCCTTGTAGAATACACAACAAAATTACATCAACGACAACAAAAACCAAATTTCTCCAAAAATAAATTCTTCCAAAAAATACAATTAAATTCGAAATTTCATTTAATTAACCTCACCTTGAATAGGAAATATTTTTCTTGTGAGTCTAAGTATGGATGTCGTTCGTTTTGTGGCCTTATCGATCGACAATGGACTATTGTAAATTTTTTCACGGCTTTAAGAACACGATTAAAATGGAGCCAAACTGTTTTGGATGAGTGTTGGAATCGGTCTTCAATATCAAAGCTTGGGAATCCTCTCGAGACATAGATAAACATTTCGACATTCTCAACTACCTGTATTGTCACGACCCAACCTATCCGAAGTAGGATGGTGAGGTGACCGGCCAGTAGTTCTTGACTACCAAAGGCCTACTATATAAAAGCAATTCAGACTCTTAGTATAATTGTGGTAAAACTTCTTTAATATAGTGCGGAAGCCATTTTTATTTTTATTTTTATTTTTATAAAGTATATTTAAAACATCCATTCAGAGCAGTGCCTAACTATACGAAATAAAACATATATCATTCTTAATTACACATTCCCTTAAAGAAAGATACAACATATACATGACATTTTACAACTTCCTTGACTCTAGCATATATACAAAACTCTTCGGAGCTATCCTCTTCAAACTGCTTCTCTTGCACCTATATATATATAAGGTGAGGGGTGATCCGTTGTCCAGTGAATAATATTAAAGTAAAGTGGTGAATGAACAAATTCCATATAATGTTTACAAAACATTCCTTATAGCATTTAGCACGCATAAACATTTCATGATAAATCCATTAGAGTCTCTTAATGGAATAATCAACCCGGGTATGATTAGACAATGCACACTTCGGTAGCAATGGAGCTCAAACATCGTCACGGTATATTTAGATTGTCCTCCAAATGACTGGGACTATCTAAGGATGCCACTGATAGATTTAACAAAATATAGGACATTCATTCATTCGGAAACAAAATAAAAATTTCACAAAATCATGATATATAACCAATGTTTCAAAACTAATTTTCAAACATAACTTTGCAATAAAATTTCTCAAAAATTTCTCATTGATCAAAGGGTTTCTCTTCCAAAGCTTGACCTACACAAGGCATAAACAAGACATTGAAAATAACTTAACCTGTAAGTCCTTAAATCAATTTGAATGTTCTAACTTAACTTTGTGTTTATTAATCCCATCCTTAGACTAGTCAAGACTTATCTAAACTTAATTCAAGTCTAAATCAAGTGCCAAACATATATTGTATGCATACCTAGAAGTATCTTAAATGATTAAGGCTTAAAAAATGTCAAAGCATGCCGAAAATGAATATTGAAGGGTTCCACGTATTCTACAACAATTTCATATGCTATGCATTGAAAAATATCATATTTACATATTTAAGGTTTAAGGAAATAGAAATGAAAGGAAACTAAGTTGGGAGAGGAATTAGCATGAAATAGTTAGGAAGAAAGTAAGCATCTTTTATTAATTTGAACATATCTCTTTTTGTATTTAGAATTTGCATGTGAGACCACCACCACTGGAAACTATACTTTAGGGGCCTTGAATTTAGAATCGAGAATCACCTAAAACCAAGTCCGAATGAGAAAGATATACTCATTTGAAGTTGAAAGGTATATGCTGAAATAGGGGTGGCCGCTTGTGTGCCCATCTTGGCCGCATGAGCGGAGATTTGGCCACTCGAGCAGTTGGTCAAGACAAGGCAAAATTCATTCTGTGCATTTGTGTGCCCGATGATGGCCGCTCGAGCGCCCAGTAAGCAAGAAACAAACCTAGGGTTTTTTTTCGAGTTCTAAAGCTCTCCAACCTGATTTTTTTCATTTCTAACCCTTAAATCATGATATCTAAGGTACTATAACATAGATAAATGATATATGGTTCATAGAAAAATACTTTTATGTATCTAATTCAAATCTTCACAGATCAAAACATAGATTTTGTTATGAAATTCATCATTTCTTCTCTTTGTTGAAACCCTCCATTTCCATCTTCCCAAAGCTCAAATTAAACTCTCCAAAACCATTGAAACTAAAGGAAAATATAGATTTATTGCTTCTTATGAATTAAAAACATCAAGAATATGATCAAATCAACAAAACTTAAGAGTTCTTAATTATTTTTCTTCCTAGTTCAATTTTGTTTATTCTTTTCCATTTCTAATCCAATTTGATCCTAATTTATTACAAGAGTTTGTTCCTGTTCGTAGATGCTAGAAGAGTTTGTTACAAGAATTAGGGGTGAAATCTTACCTTAGAACACTTTTTGGATTGAATTTGTTGAAGTTATTGAGCTTTCCTTCTTTTCTCTCTTTTTTCTTTTTTTTTCTTTTTTTTTTGGGCTATTTTTTCTTCCTATTTTCTCTAGCTCCTTCACGTTAGTTCTAGGCTACTGAAGTCTCTTCTTCTTATTTGATTTGGTCTTGAAAAAGGGAGGTGTATGCATAATTCATTTGTATGCCTCACCAATTAATCTAATCTCACTTACTTAGCTTAGTTAATTGATCTTAGGTATAATTAATCAAGGTTAGTCTCTAGTTAATCTAGGTTACTTAATCTTGCTTAGCCTAATTAATCTCGATTAAGGTTCATTAATCTCGCATAATTAACACTAATCTCGATTAGCAAAATGATATATGGTATTAAAATGACGAGTACATTAGTCTAAGATCTTTAAGCTCCTCAATTAGTGCATAGGCACATCCTAATATTCACAAATTCAACTTAAGGTGTTTTCTAACTCTTAATAATCTTCAAGTATTTCTATTCTTAAGTTTGTCTTTTCAATGCATGTTTTTCATTTCTAAATTTCTTGCCAATTGTATTCATCTTTTAGGGTTTCATCTTATCAATTCCTATTTCTATCTCTAGAGTATTGTAAGATGATGAAATTAAGGTAAATATTCAGTCATGCCATATATAAACACTTTTGATATATTACACACTTGCTTGCCATGCTCAAGAGCGAACTAATTCTTAGGTATTAATAGTGGATGGTAGAATTCTCATGTTCAAAGTCTCCTAGCTACCCATTCCTAAGTTTTACCTTAAATATTTGTGTAGTAAGATGGTTAATTTGACTTAAGGTATTCAAGGATAGGTAATAATATAATTATAACACATGGTGTTCTTTGGGGTGTCACACCTCCTCTCTATGAAAACAGAGATCACTGCTTGGAGTTGACAGTAGGCCCAAGGCTTATTAGTTGGAGCTGATAGCAAACCTTGAAAGTACTGGTATATCGTGACAAGTTAGAATTATGACTCCCGCGAAGGTGGATGAAGAGAAGCCTAAAAGTAAGGGACTTGCTTTCCATTCTCCCAGGCTAAGGACCTGCCTCGGTCGCAATGGCCAGACCAAGGAAGCCCCCTGGGGCTTGGTATAACCCAGTTGTTCTAGGCTTTGCTGTGACCCAAAACTAGGAAGCTGGGGATTTGGTGGCTAAGAGTAGGGGAGTCGCTGAGGTGGATTCAAGTATGGTTGAATGCAAGCTATAACTCTTGAGTAAGTTATGTTGCAAAACCATACTGAGTAAGGTGGTACCGAGTGAGCTATTACCGAGGTAAATACCCTCGAGGGAGATACCACCTCGAGAGGTGATATTGCGGGACGTACCATCAAGGTACATACCAAAACATTACGTATCGAGGGAGATACGTGTCTACAGAGGCCCTGCAATTAGGACAAGGAATATTCCACGTGATCCCAGAGTTACATGTTATCTCCCTATTGGCCATTTGGTATCTTCAGTATCATGGAAAAGTCTATAAATAGAGCTCATTTCCCAAAGTTTGAAAGGAGGATTTTTGGGGATTTAGGGAGATGATGCCCATTTTTATTGCCATATTCATTCCTTCCTAAACCATTTGCCCTACTCTCACCCGACTACTCTCTCTCTAAGCCCTCAAATTATCTACCGTTTACATCCTTTTGCCTCTCTAAGTGATATTATTTACGCTTCACATTTCAGACCTCCTACAAAAAGCACCTTATCAAAAGGACACTCGTCTCAAGTATGGTGTGAAATTTGAAACTTTGAAACCTCCAAGGCTTCAACCAATGAACATAACAAAGAAGCGCTAGATTTGACTTTTCATATATTAAATCTCTTCCCCAGGGATGTGATGCTTATTAGGGAGCAAGTTGGTCAGGCTTGGGGAATCCATTGGATCAAAATGGCCTTGAGTTTAAGACTTAAGATTAGTTTGGCATTGAGAATCACAATTATATCAAGGTTTAAGTTGGCACCCATTGGCAGCTCGAACTTTGGCTAGACATGTACTTATGAATCTTGTCATGGTTCGATCAGTGAGAATTTTAGTTTTAAGGTCTTGTGGCCTTCTATTCTACCATCCTGGAATTGGGTAATTGTTCTAGGTAATTTGGTCTTCGGCACAAGAATGTTGCAGATCATTTTATTTATTTTTTACGGTTTTTTGGCCAAAACCCCCTTCTTGGTGAAAAGTGAAGCTTTAAGTAACCAGCTTAGGGTATGATGAGATATCACCCCTTATTTATACATGAAGATTAGGGTTTACAAGGCATAAAAATGATTACCAAAACAAGACTTTTTCTAGTTTATGGAAAATCTTGAAAATGCTCACAAGTAGTGGCTAAGATATGATGCAAAATAAGCCTACAAAGAGGGATAGAGCATCCAAGGAGGTAGATGGTCTCAAACAAAAAAGTGTCCTTAATCAAACTCTAAGAGGAGGTCAAAAGAAGACACTTTTCAGTTTATGACAAAGTCCAGAAATGCTTGCAAATAAGGCTAAGCTATCATGCAAAATATGACCCCCCTAAGCCTTTACTCCCTTCCGCCACTATATATATGAACACTATATTTAACACAAGCATATATATATATATATATCAGTTTCTGTTATATATACACAACTAAAATGAATTTAATTAAATCCCAAACTAAAACTAACTCTATAAATTTCTAATTATTTATTCTAAATTCACGATATATACATGATATATATAGTAAAGGTTGGTATACGCAATACGTGTGTAACTTAAATAAATAGAAATAAAATAAAATATTTAAGATTTATTGGTGTAACCTCAATTAGAAAGAGTTTTGCCTATGTTGTCTTACATTCAAGTCTCATCCCATCCTTTTTTCTACTTTTTTTTTTTTTTTTTTGATAAATAACTAAACACTTGACATAAAGAGAGACAAAAGACACCAATCTAAATGTTCATATATCTATACTATTATATATGTAAGCACATGACTTGGTGTCTAATAGTGTGGTGGCTTCTCCTTCTGTCAAATTTTCCTATCATAAAATAAAAAAACATTATTCAAAGGCGTGAGCAAAATTTGAACCTAAGATCTTGTGTTTCATTAAGAACACTCTTATTATTATAATATTAATTTTTTTATTATTTATTTTTATATTTACTTATCCGAATTGCACACACATTGCATGTACCACCCACTAATATATATATATATATATATAGTGGGTGTTTGGGAAGTTGCTATTTTTGTAGGTTATTTTAGTTTTTGGCTATTTTAATAAGCTAAATTTTTTTTGTTTGGAAAGATGATTGAATTTTTTGTAGTTGGATGTGATATTTGTAAGAGAAAAAGTGAAATGATTATCGATTTGATGTGACATTTTGTCTTATTAACTATTTTAATCTATTTTGCCTTTTTATGAATTTTAGCCTAAATTGGGATGTAGGTTGGCTTTTTAACTTTTTGGTTATTTTAGGGATTGTTTGGGATGTCCTAAATAAGTGCACTTTTTGTCTTTTTGGATTAAAAAGTTGAGGAAAAAAATATGGAGGTTTGGGTTAACTTTTTGACTTTTTACAAATAAATGTGTAATAAAATATTATTAGAACAACAGAAATGACTATTTTACCCTTCATATTGACACAGCTGGACGAAGAGAAAGTGACTTCCTTGTTTTTCGTGCATGTCAAGCAGAGGTTGCAATTGTTCCATTATTGTCCGAAAATTGGAAACGAGTGGAACACGGACGCACAGTGTTCCACTTGTATGAAATATAACTTTTTTATTTTTTTTCCCTTATTTTGTTTGAGTTGTTATTGCAGGTCTGCTCTGTATTTTTGGGAATTCATATCATAATATGTGAATAAAAAAAGATAAACCACGTACATGCCCAATCATGACTTTTTTTTTTTTTTTTTTTCTGACCAATGGCTAGAAATAATTTTTTTTATAATAGGTTGAGAACAAATTATTATAAAAGATATTGCAAAAACTTCCCCCATGTTTATATATGTTAATTAGTGGACATACTTCCTTTAAAAGTACATTTTGTTGAAAATGTCTACGCTCCAAAAGACATGAAACTATTAAAACCAAACGTGTTTACAAATATGAATCTCAGTTACAGATATTAACAACCTTCAACCAATATTCTTGTATTTCCAATTCGCCCCTACCAGTGCCCTTGCCATATTAGTTCGTTTGTAATGTTCGCTCTTACAATGGCCATTGCAGTGTCGGAGTCCCCTTCCTCCATCACATCAGCAACCCGTGTGTATTCGTCGTGGTCGAGCATTTGGGGGGCCACGTAATCGTCACTGTCTGGGATAGCCATCATGACCTCATCAAGTTCGCTATGTCGGCGTATGAAGTTATGTAACGCCATCGACGCACTTACAAACATAACCTGATTAGAAAAACTTAACTTCTGCATATTTCGCAATGCCCCCCACCTAGACTTCCAGGCACCGAATGTCCGCTCGATACAACTATGCAGTGACGAATGTGCCTTGTCGAACATTTCGAATTGATTCTGCGGTGCTCGATTTCGATGGGCATTTTGGTGATACCTATACCCCTTGTAGGGGGCTAGGTACCCTGTCTTGTTGCTGTAACTGCTATCCACCAAATAGTATTTTCCTACAAAATTTGTTTCATTTCATTTTCAATTTGATAGTATTGTGTACCACTTAAATTATTCTTCAATTAACTTGTCTTGGTTCGTAATTTTTTTTTTGTTAATAATAATAAATTTGTTGAATAATTTCATTACTAAATTAATTTTTTCCCAATTTTATTTTCAATTACTCCTTCTCCCAATTTCTTTTGTTCGAAAAAATTATATTCCCAATTACAGCATTGTTTGTGAATTATAATAATTAATTTTTTTTATGACAATTACATTTTCATTAATAAAAATTGTTCTTATCCCAATTTTGTTTTCAATTACTATTTACCACTTAAATTATGTTTCAATTAACTTGTCTCAGTTTTTTGTTCGTCTAATAATGAATTATTCTTGTTAAGACCTTTTGTTTTCAATTACTCTTCTTCGCAATTACTTTTGTTGTGCAAAATTATATTTCTAATTACTGCATTTTCTACGAATTATAATAATTAATTCTTTTTCAATTTATAAGAATTAAGAGTTGTAACGCCCTCAAAATAATAACATTAAACCCATCAAATAAGACATGCATTGATATGTAAAAGTTCCACATTCTTCCATTTATCAGAATTCCATTACATAAGTATTACATGTTAACAACAAAAGCAAATGCCCTATGGGCTTACAGCTTTCCAAGTTAACACTTGGTTACAACAAAAGAGTACTAACTCATTACACAAAAGCCTGGCTGAATTTACATGTAATACATCAAAAGTAAAACGACAAAAGTATGTTCCGCCTCTAGCCTCCCAAGAGCTATGTCCTTTGGAGGTGGCATGCTACCTGTACCTGAAAATGATACTTCCCATATAGGGTGAGCACACCCAGAGTAGAATTTACAACTAAACCAATCATGAACAATTGAAACTAAAAAGATTAGCAATTGAATAGATGGCCAACACTGATACAATTCACATAATCACATATTTTATTTGGTCAATCCGACTTATATGAGTCCAAGTATACTGTTTCACTTTTCCCCTTTTTCAACAGATAAGCATATTTAGCTCTATCATCATCTCAACAGATATGTATAAAAACTATATCCCCACATTCCCAGATAAGCATATAAGCTATTTCCACTTTCTCAACAGATATGTATAACAACAAATATCCACATTCACAGATAAAGCATATAAGCTTTATCCACACTTCACAAAGATAGGCATATAAGCTCTTACCTCACTTCTTTTTTACTCTAGACAAAAGCATATTGAGCTTATCTACGGAGTTCATCCCTATCTTCTTCCCAACACTATCCGGTTTTAGAGGTACATCCCCCATCTTCCCCAAAACCGCGGAGTTACATCCCCCATCTCCTCTCTACACATAACGATACAAACACATTGGTTCTATATACAATCACTCAATACATATAGTTAATGTATTCTATCAACCGTCAAATTCCATGACACATTCCATGATTAGTTTCCGTTTGCCTAAATCATCATGCATTGTCACAACAATCACGACTATCCTCCACTGATAGCCCAAAGCAATTATCTCTAAACAGAAAATAATGCCAACAATGGATATCAATCAACATTTCATTTTCCATTTCTCACAATTAATTATCCCAATTAATCAAACAATGTAATTAGGGTCATTTTCCATAATTAACATTTCAACCTTAGGTCCCATTTTTCATCAATGATTCAACATTTATTCCATTTCTCTATACCAAGCATGCTTCTATTGTTTATTATAAATAAAACCCCAAACTTTTTGTAATAACACAAAAGCCCCAAACTTTCACAAAATTACCAAACCAATCCCAACGTCTCAAAATACGGAAAATTTAAAGACAAAATCCATAAGTTAGAGAGGAGTAGGATATCCCTACCTCAAATTCGGAGGCCCCAAAGGAGAAAGATGACAAAACTCAACGTGCTCCAAATTCTCGAAATTTTCAGATTAAATGTAGCCCTCGACGATCAACAACTTTTGTTAAAGGCCAAAGATTGAGCAAATCACTTCCTACTAGATCAAAACCTAGAGAAGAAGTAGAGTTCTAGAGTTGAGAGCTCAACAATGGCATTTTTTGGAAAAGTAGGAGAGAGAGAAAAGTGAAAAAGTGAATTTAAAAAAGTCAAAACACGGAACTTTAAAACCCAGGTCGACCCGCTCGAGCTGTCAAACACCCGCTCGAGCGTCACTCACAGACTCCCGCTCGAGCGCCAACAAAATCCGGCTCGAGCGGCGAATACACACTCCCAGCACTTTTACAGATCAAGGTCTCCGCTTCGAGCTTTCCAAACCCCCGCTCGAGCGGCACTCACACAAACCCCGCTCGAGCCCAACTCCAACGCTCGATGCGTCCAACACTGCACAGGAAATACTGGATGGGTGCAATTCCCGCTCGAGCGCCAAAACCCCCGCTCGAGCGGACAGGTCAAAATCTGGGCAACTAGTTTTGGTTTCTAAACTCAACCAACCTGTAACAAACCTGCCCAACACATCCTATAACTCAAATACGAAGTAAAAAGGATGTAAACAAGATAATAATCAACTACCAACATCCACAGACACATGTCCGGATCACTGTACAACAAGGGTAAACCCAGGATCGCTATAAGAGTTGTCAATTATTTCGTTAGTAATTTTTTCTTTTTCCATTTTTGTTTTCAATTACTATTTCATTGTGAAGTTCTTTTGTTGTGAAAAATTATTTTTCTAATTACTTTCTATTTCATTAACAGCATTTCTATTTCCAATTCTTTTTTATTAATTTAAATTATAAATTATAACATTTCATTTTCATTTTCACATTCTTATTTACCACTTAATTATTTTTCAAAACTTTTCATTTTCATTTGTTTCATTTTTTTAATTTGTTTGCAAAAATTTTGAACAATGGGAAATAAACTACATTAGACAACTGATTTGGTTGACCAAATAAAAAAAATAAAAAAAGACAATAATTTTCACAATTTTGTTGCCAAGAAAATACATTATTGAAAATATTTATATTTATATTTTCTACGTATTCATATTTCTGTCTAATATTTTTTACCTGGTGCGGGGTGCGGGAAGCGATGTTTCGGCTCGGTTGTCACGTAGTGCAAAACCAGGCTGTCGTGCATGCTCCCGTCCCAACCGACAGAGACAAATGTGAAGCACAAATAAAAGTCGCATACGACAATTATATTATGTGTCGGCACGCCTTTCCGGCCATAGTATGATGTGGCGTACTCTTGCGAGACACAAGCCATCACATGCGTCTCGTCCAATGCACCGATGCAGTCTTACGCAACGCACAAATTTTTTACAAATTAACATAACTTAATCATGGTTTTTTTCTAAGCTTTAAAAATTTTGCACATTTATGGAAATTGTCACCTTGAATGGCCGGTACCGCAGCTGCGACCGTAAATGTGGATGGCCCCCTTGTTGTACTTGTTTGGGCGTAGGACTCCTACTATGAACCGATGTAAACGGTATCATAACTTGCATTACCTCATGAAAATTGCGTGATAATGTCTCCTTTGAGTGTTGGAATCGTTCTTGCAAATTTTTCCAAGATAGACCCTGCAACGCACAAATAAAAATGGCTACCTTCTCTTCCAGCGGAACGCCATGCTCCCGCTGCGGCAACGTCAATCCAAAACTGTGAAGCGCGTCGCATAACAAGAAGAACATTGGTTGTGACATACTGATAGCATCTTCAAATCGGCCCTGGTGGCCGTTAAACAACTCAAACATCCATAAACGTCCCGAAAGTATTGATGTATTTCGAAGGACTTTGTGATAATGGTTGTAATAATATTTTGCCGCACTACTCCATGCTTCTGCCAAGTTGTGATCAGTTTCGACCACCATTTCTCTTGCAATTTCATCGATAGCTTCCCGGGATGTACCATGTTGCACGCGGTGACTCGGACCTGCGTCGTTCGCCATTTGGAAATGTAAGAACGAAAAATGTGAAAAACTTGAAAAACTTCCAAGGAAATAAATGAGTTCTGGGTAGATGGAGAGAGAGGGACAGAGAGAAAACCACACTGTGAACTAAGAAGGAAAAAAACACTGCAGAGGGGAAGAATATAATGGCCAAGGTTGTGGGGGCCATTTTGTTTCATGTGCGTAGTTTTTTGTGATGTAAGGGATTCAAAAACTTGTCAAAGGTGCCTACATGTTTGATTCTCTTTTTTGTGGGAACCAAAAAAAATTTAATAATGTGAACAAAATAATATTTTATGCAGCCATGATAATAAATTGGACAGCTTGTTCTGGTATGATTTTTGTGAAACAGTGTTCACACAATTTCATTTTGTTCTGCTGCATATTTGTTGTGTTCTCTACGTATTTTTCATATTTTATAGTCAACATTTTAATTTGTTCAAATAAACAAAATAAAAAAATGTGTTCACAATACAAAATTGCGCACAAAATAATTGTCAACAATAACATGTGGGCCAACAAATTTTTTAATACAAATATCATTGTAATTTGATTTTTTATACAAAATTCAACATTTTTATATTCAATTCCTTTTATACGTTGTAATTCACTGTTTCATTTTTTATATTCTAATTGTTTTCAAGAACTGTTTGAAGAATTGCTCTACAATTTGAACAAAATGACGTTTCATTTTTTCAATTTCTTCATTTTGTACACTAATAAATTTGGAGAACTGTTAAATATTTTTGGGCGTAATATTGGATGTATCTTCATTCCACAAATTTTTTTACACAACCAAAATCATTTATGAACCGAGACATTTATGAATTGAGACAACCATTTATACACCAAATAAACAACAAAGAAAAAATGTAAGCAATTCATATTCGTTTACACATGAAATAAAAACTGATTTTGCAAATGTTAAATAACAAAAGCTGTCCATCACATACAGGGTATGCACATATTGACTGAAAAAGGAATTTTTACACGTCCAGATTCCCATAATTGAAGTAGAGACGTTGCAAGCAAGTTACCAAACACAACAGTGTTCACGTGGCTACTGCAATAATGTGAGGGAACATCCATTACATCACAAAGCAACCTGCCTAATGAAAAACCTTTGCTCTACAATTGTAGCACCTGTCCAGATTCTCACAAATAGACAATATTGAAGCAAGTTGACAAACACACAGCAAATCACGTGCCTGCTGCACAAAAAGTAATACAACATCCAACACATCACACACCGATTCCGTAATAAAAAAAGCCTACAACCACTGTCGAATCTGTTTGTAAGGGAAGGAAAGGAAAATACACACACTCACGGGTTGTTGGTAGGGGAAAAAAAATGTAAAACAAACATAGGAGGTAGCAACATGGTAGAAAACTAATGCAAGATAGTAATGAAACATGAACCCTTTCCGGTGACTAAAGCCGTCAGAACCATCCAGTCATTCCGAGGCCGTGAGTTGGCGCTGATAGGCCACCCATATTTTGGGACTTTTTCATTTGCAGCCAAGTAATGATTGCCGCGTCCGTCGGAATTTGTAACAATATTGCTTGATTTGCCGGTATAGCGATCCCGGTTGTCCCTTTACTGTTCTGTTGTGTTCCGAACTCGGTTCCGTGAAGTTGGTAGTGGTATCTATCTTGTTGCCGTCCTTTAATTCCACTTGATTGAATTTTAGGATGTTTTGAACAGGGTTGTTACAGGTTGGTTAGGCCTTGGTTTCAATTCCTTGTTGTCCAGTTTTTAGGCGATCCGCTCGAGCGGGTCTTCTTACGCTCGAGCAGGGATCGCACACCTCTAGTATTTCGTGTTCCTGCAAAACTTCTGCAAATGTGATTTTTACGCTCGAGCGGGTTTGGTGGCACTCGAGCGGGTAGTACTTTCTGGATATAAGTTATGGGAGGGGGAAATCTACGCTCGAGCGGACTGGTTTTCGTGCTCGAGCAGAAATGCTTTATTCTTGTGTCTTGGTGCTCGAGCGGGCCTTATTGCGCTTGAGCGTGTTCAGATTTTTGTTCTTGGCGCTCGAGCGTTGTGTTCTCCGCTCGAGCGGGTCATACGTATATGAGTTATCCGCTGGGTGATTTTAAATCACTTTTTGCTTTTCTTTCTCTCTTCTACTTTTTCTAAAAACCCTTTTGAGAGCCTCTCTCTCTAGAAACTCCCTTCTCTCTAGGGTTTGATCTAGTTAGAGTGTCCTCCTTCTCTTCGGCCTTTGTAAAAGTTGTGTTGATCGTCGAGGGCGTCGTTTTGATCCGAAAATCTTGGTCTTTGGAGCACTTGGGTTTTGGTTTCTTCTCCATCCGAGCTCTAACTTCGAGGTAGGGATAACCTACTCCTCTTTATGAGCTTTGTCTTTAAATTTTTGCATTTTGATATGTTGGGGGTTGTTGGGTAATTTTGAGAGAGTTTGGGCCTTTGTGTAATTTTACAAAAGTTGGGGTTTTTATTTATATAAAACCTAAATGCATATTTGGCATGGAAAAGTGAAATTAATGTTGAAACATTAATGAAAATGGAACCTAAGGGTTGTAATGTTAATTATGGAAAATGCCCTAATTACATTGATTGATTAATTTGTATAATTAATTGTTGGAAATGAGGGATTGATTTGAAAATGTGGAAAATTGGAAAGGGAAGGGGTTAAAGGGTGTAGTTGGATCATTTATCACTCACCTGATTGAAATGTTGATTATATATCCATTGTTGCATTTATTTTCTGTATATAAATAACTACTTTGGGCTATCGGTGGAGGATAGTCTTGATTGTTGTAGACAATGCATGATGATTAGGCAAACTGGAACTAATCACTGGAATGTGTCATTGAGTATGACGGTTGAAAGAATACATTAAATTTATGTGTTGTGTGATGATGTATATAATTATTGTTTATATGCATTGTGTTGTGTTGGAGGAGATAGGGGATGTACTCCATGGTTTAGGGGAAGATAGGGGATGGACCTCTAAACCGGATGTTGTTGGGAGGAGATAGGGGATGGACTCCAGAGATAGAGCTCATATGCTTATCTATTAATGTGTTGACAGAGCTCATATGCTTGTCTTTGGAAGTGTGATAGTGCTCTTATGCATATCTATGGAAGTGATGATATAGCTTGTATGCTTATCTGTTGGTGTGTGATATAGCTAGTATGCTTATCTATTATGAAATGAGAAAGTGCTTAATATAAGTTATTGCCTCATATGAGTTGTTTGGCCAGGTTCTGAGCCATGGTTATAAATTGAGAATTGAACAGAATTGGAAAATGAATCGTAACATAGACTTGTATGTCATGAAACTGTAAAGTGTGATAAGGGAAAATATCAGTGTTGGCCATCTATCAACTGCTAATCTTTTAGTCATTGTTCATATTTGGTTTAGTGTATGTCTACTGGGCTGTGGCTCACCCTATATGGGAATATCATTTTCAGGTACAGGTAGCATGCCACCTCCAAGGACGTAGCTTGGGAGGCTAGAGGCGGGCAGACTTTTGTTGTTTTATTTCTTTGATGTATTACATGTATATTCAAGCCAAGGGCTTAATGTGTAAATGAGTTAGCACTCTTTTGTTGTAACCAAGTGTTAACTTGGAAAGCTGTAAGCCTTTAGGGCATTTGCTTTTGTTGTTAACATGTAATACTTTTGGTAATGGAACTCTGATGAATAGAAGAAAGTGGAACTTTTATATATCAAAGCATGTCTATATTGATGGGTTAATGTTATTATTTTGAGGGCGTTACAGCCGGATTGTCCATTAGCGTCAAACCATAAGGGATTAGTGGGTCTTGCAGGTCCAAGCCTTGCAGGGAGTACAACCTTGCTATACACTTGCGAATGCAGTTCGAGGCTGAATCTCCATATTCATGATGCACGTGGACTTCTCATTGTTGTAATTTAACTAAAGATGCAAGGTTTTCCATGTTACTCGCCAAGAGCGATGCTCCCTCACTCTGCCCTTTTTTCTGCTGTGGGTGTCTTGTACGACTGAATTTACGTTTGCTCCTGCCACTCGTAGGTGTGTCATCAGCGTAAATTGCCGATGACACAACATGTACAGTGACCGGGGTGTCCTCCTCTTGCGCACAAGTGTGGTGGACAGTGTGTTCATACTGCGCGGATGGCTGGAAAGGGGGCAAACCACTGTTGTCCTCGCAGTCTTCTTCGTCTACCAGCAAAGGATTGTCCTCGATGGTGACAGGTTCGAACGCTGCCCCTGGTGTCCATGCAAATTTCCCGGTTGCTATTGCACCTTCGTACACCCTTCGCATTAGGTCCATATGCTCCAACGATTTCGTTTTGAACTTCAGTGCATTCTTGTTAATCTGGGAAAAACCAAAACACATAAACATAACTTAAAACAAGGAAGAAGGAGAAACACAACAGCCATGATGCATGTTTATGTCGTAGGTTTAGTCAGCTACAAATATTATGGATCACATGAGGAGGACATTATCAATATTGATGAGTAACACCTTATATTTTTGGTAGGTCTCTTGCATGAATTCTTGCAGTGATGTGACTTGATTGCTTTGCCAGATTATCTTCATTGTTTTCGTATACTGTCCCTCTAATCAATGCTATGCTATATCATACATATGACATTTGTAATTATCATATCCAATTTGCTTATACTTTATCTTACCAGTCATCTATCATGACACAAATATCATTATAATATGGTTGCTTTTATTGACAGTTTCGAATAGTTGTTGTGAAATTTTATGTTGCATAAAAAGTCTGTTCCAATGCGCTTCGACCTAGTTGCAGAACGAGACATAGAACAAGTCCATTATACCATCTATTATGTCTTCAAAAGAGGCTTTCTTAGTCCATTATCTGTGTTGTTGGATTTGATTAGTCTATTAGGCTTACCTACAAAGGTTGGGAATGTTGTATATTTTACAAATTTCTTGTATAAAAATGTGGTGGGCCTCACATGTCATTGTTTGTAGAGTACATATTTTGTAGAATGGCTCATAATGCAGCCAAAGGAAATGATCCAAAGTGAACACCTTCATGCTTTTCATGCTCAGCTCAAGCTCAGGATGCTAAATGATTTTGATTGGACTCTAGCTCATACCTAATATATGATAAGAAATTAACTCCGGCGTGTTTTATGACAGTCAGAGGGATAGCTTACTTTTAGTCATTTTTTTTTTTTTTTTTGAATGTCTTACTAAGTAGTGATGTTTTTTTGTGGTGCATGCATTTAGTTGAGAAATTTTTTTCTTCGCCTACTGGTAAACACTTTTATAAAAGAAAAGAAAATGTGTTATGGTAGGCGGATGAGTTTGCAAATGAGTTTTAAATCATCTCCATAACATAAACAATCAAGGTAAGATAACAGAAAAACAATAGTGACATAATGTAAGGGTTTTGGGAAGGTGCTTAACATGTCAGGGAGGGAATGAAAACAAACAAACATGTGGGCGTTTTTTGTCAACTATGCAAATGAAATTAGTTTATTTGAAGATTGAATGATAAGCCCAAAGAAACGTGACGTAACAAATTGGTGTTTACTCATGCACTACTAGTACATGCCCATTCACATTTATAAGTATAAAACACCAAGACACAACAACCTGAGGCACAGAGATTTGTTAATGAATCTTGCTTGGCCAACTTACCAAAAGTATATAAGCAACCTGTTTGGAGTGAAAAATAGGTGTGCAGGTAACCACATAGGTTCAACGCCAGTCAAACACACACCAATGCAATTTGGAGTACGAAATGGCAGTGAAAGTCAAGTACTTGCCCACAGAAACTCACAAAACAGTTAAAAAAATTTCACAAAACAGTCATACATAGGGAGGGAGACAGAGAGATGGATAGGCAACTTGGCAAGTATAACAACGGTTGTTGGGGTGAAAAGTAGGTGTCTAACCAGGTTTAGTTCTTGTTTTTGGTCACATTAAAATATTAATGAAGAATTTTTAAAAATATATATTGTAACATATGCATGACTATCACGTTGGATGTTACAAACAAGAATATGGGATTGTTACCTTTTCATAATAGGCCTACTAGTCGTCGGATGCTTGTATCAAACCACTTGCTTCATTGTAACTTATGTTGGTTGGCCCATGCCTGATGTCCATCAGGCGTGACCACGACTGCCAATCCTTTTTTAGTAACGCGTATTAGTTTTGCAGTTGCTTCACATCATGGACCTTATGTGTACGCTCCTTGAAGGCCTTGGCGACAGCCCTGTATCCGTGCATTGTCATTGTATGGAAGCTGCCCTTGAAACCTGAGTCCAACTCTTTGATAACAAGTTGCAAGAACATGCGCACCGTGTCAGAGTCCCAATTTGCTTTGTGCACATTTGCAGATTGCGGTTGAGACTGTTTACCACCACGCTTACGCAAATGTTTCAAAGGTGTCGATTGCGATTGTGAGTGCTCCATTTCGATACTACAATGCAACAGTAATTGTGGCATATGTCAAAAAGCAACATTGTGACAACATGAAAATGGTAAATAACAATATTTATTTAAGAAATTGCCATCCATTTCCTTTTAGTTAAAAAAATTGCCAATAATATATTTGTCTGTTCGTAGTTTAAATTGCCATCCATTTCCTTTTACTTAAAAACTACGTATCGTCCTATTAATGTCATACCCTCTCATACTGGAGCCAACTCCTTTCATACGCTAACGATGCCGGAAACAAGTAACCATTACTGACTCAAGAAATTTCCTTCAAATGTCAAATCTTCATCCTTAAACCTTCTATTGAATCAGGAAATACACAGTGATGATGCCCCAATTTGCCCCAATTGTTTTGAAACACTAATCTCCATTTTGTTTTCTAGATGTTTTCAACAAGCAAAAAAGAAACAGACCCAAATGGTTGACACATCAAGTGAGAATTTAAAGACCCAACAAACTCAAGCTTTGTGAAATATCCAAACCAAAAATTGTGAACATTACAAGCATATCATCACATAACCAGGAGAAAAAAGAAAAAGAAAAAAAAATGTCAAACTAGAAAAAAATTTCTCAATGGGTATCTGAGAAAACAAAAGCTTTACCGAACCTTAAATACCCAAAACCATCACACACCCAGAAGAAAAAATCTACAAATTTTTTGAAGGGCTTTGTGGGTAATCTTCACCGACCAAAAAGAGAGAGACCCAGAAGGCTAAAACATCGACCCACACATATAGTATGATAGAGGGGTTAGGTTATGGGGCAGCCATTAAAGACAAAGGAAAGTGGAGGAACAGAGGAGAGAGGAGAGAGTGATGAAGAAGGTAAAGAAAAGAAAAGGTTGGAAAGTGGAAGTGTGAGAGTGGAGAGAGTTATTAATTTGGGCGATTTGAGGGGCTCATTTTCGAGCTACATAGCGGTTCTGAATGGGAAAATGTACATAATTGGTTCAGGAAAAATCGAAGATTTTCTTTGCACCTACCAAATTGCCGAAAATGGGGTAATGTACAGAATTGGTTCACATGCCCAAAATCAGTGGCGTGGAAGAGATGTTACCTTGTTCTTTGGGAGATACGGGCCGAAGTAGTGTAGATCTGGTCGGCGGTGGTGCAGATCTGGACGAGGGATGGTCCTTCCTGTCGATTACAGTTTTCAGGTAATCGCGTTGAGGTCTGCCTTTGGCATGGCTGTGGCGGTGGTGCAAGGAGAAAGGTGTGACGGATCTCCGGCAGTGGGTGGTGTGTCTTTGACGGACTAGACTTGTTCAACCGACTGAGGGTTTTTGTCTTGCTTGTCGTTCTTGCAAATGGAGGTTGGAGAAGGAAATGGGCTTTCTGATAACGTATATTTGTGATATATTCGACTCAGATGCAGCAACAAAAAGGACAGGCAGAAACGCAATCTTACCCTCTGCAAAGTCAGACATGGTTTGGCCGCCCAATGCATAAAGATAAGGTAACTTTTTGGCTTTTCATCTTTTTTAGTAGATCCCAAACCAGCCCTTAGTTTGGGGTTAAAAAGCCTCGTTTGGGATGGACGTTTTGTTTTTTTAACTTTTGTGAGAAAAAAATGAAATGATTATGATTTGAATGTGATATTTTATTTTTATTAAATTAAAAAACTTATTTTATCTTTTATAACTAAAATAATCTCAACCCAATCCCAACCTTCTTGCCAAACGGACCCTACACATCATATACACAGTTTAATACACAAAAATCCTCACAAGATCAGACACACATTCTCTCTCTCTTCCTGTCCAAACCCTAATCCTCTCTCTGTCCTCTCCGCTATTACTTTGTCCACCTAGGGGATTTTCATGACTAAGGCATTCTCAAAATTTTAATGCCACTATAGGATGTGTTTTTTTACTTTATTACCATTATAGGTGAAACGATTTTGATAAAACCGTTTTCTAGAAAATAGTTTTGCCAATGCCTTTTTTGTGAATAAAAAAATAATAAAATTTTCCTTCACAAGTCAATACACAAAAATCCTCACACAGTAACGCGCACACACACACACACACTCTCTCTCTCTCTCTCTCTTCCTTTCCAAATCATAATCCTCTCTCTCTCTGTCCTCTCCACCACTACTCTGTCCACCTCCGTCCTCCCTTCATTTTCCCAAACCCTCTCTCTCTCTCTCTCTCTTCAACTGTATCTATACAATACATACACAGTTTCTCAATCAAAACCCTAACAGCGACGTTATAGTCTTCTCCAGATAGGGCAATCACTTCTGCTCCGGCATCGATCTCAATGTTCATATATGTACTAACAGCCGGACACACGCGATGCGTGTGCAAACTCATTTAAAGTTATAATATGAAATTGACATTTTTTTAAATAATGTACATATCTATAATCATGTGCAATGTAACATTTGATATTAATATATTTAATATTTGATAAATAAAATATATATATATATATATATATTAAAATATGTACAAATCTTTATAAAGAAAGGCACACACGAAATTAAGGAAACAAACAAATCAATTTTTTGGAAACATAATAAACCCACAAACACAAATTTTGATAAAAAGAAGAAAAATAAAAGTCAATTTTTTTATTTTTTTTATTTTTATAACTTGATAACATAATGAAACATTTCATTTTATAGAAAGTATAATTAACAGTATTACATAAAAAGACAAATACAAAAATACAAATCCCACTTAGAGCACTGAGTTTTTTTTAAGAACACTGAATATTTTTAAAAAACACACACAATTAAGTAACAAACAAACCAAATTTTGAAAAACTAAATTTATACACAAAAACAAACAAATGCTTGAAAAAGTAAAACAGGAAAAAAAAAAAAAAAAACCCCAAAGTGCTTAAGTCTAAGTCTAATCTAAAAAAATTCACACACACATGGTGCCAAATTATTCAAAGAAGCCTGCATAAATATAAATTAAGAACCTAAAAATTAATTTAATGAAAATACAAAAAACACTGATTTTTTTTTTCAAAAATACACACACACAAAATTAAGAACACTGAAGCTTTTTCAAAACACACAGACAATGAAGCTTTTTAATGAAGAACAAAAATACATAATAGTGTTCTCACATAAGTAAACAAACAAACAAATCAAATTATAAAAAAATTGAATTTATACACAAAAAGAAACAATAGCTTAAAAAGTGAAATAGGAAAAAATCCAAAACTATTTAAGTCTCTAAAAAATTGCACATAGGTGTCAAAGTGTTTAATCAAAGTGTTTAATTAAAAACACATATAAATATTGAGAACCTAAAAATTAATTTAATGAAAATACAAAAAATACCGATTTTTTTTTTTCCAAAAACACACACAAAATTATGAGCACTGATTTTTTTTTTTTTTTTCAAAAACGCACACAATGAAACTTTTTAATGAAGAAAAAATATATATAATAGTTTTTTTTTTTCCAAAAACGCACACAATGAAACTTTTTAATGAAGAAAAAATATATATGATAGTGTTCTCAATCAATATATTTTTTTCTTCAAAGAACCTAATTACGTAATGAAACTTTTTATTGAAGAAAATAAAAATATAATTAACAATACTACACTTACAATGTAAAATTATGAGCACTGATTTTTTTTTTTTTTTTTTTTTCCAAAAACACACACAATGAAACTTTTTAATAAAGAAAAAAAATATAATAGTGTTCTCAATCAATATTTTTTTTTTCTCTAAAGAACCTAATTATGTAATGAAACTTTTTATTGAAGAAAATAAAAATATAATTAACAATACTACACTTACAATGTAGGATAAACAGTAGATATATATTTCAGATAAAGAGAACCATAAGATTGCAATGTTCTTAAATAGTGTTTCACCCGACAAAAAAGAAAAAAAATCATTGAACAAATAAAAAGGAAGATTTTATAGTAAATAGAGAGAGGGGTGAAGATGTCGAAACTGTTTAAAACTGTATAGCAGTTTGAAAACGTGGGAGGTGAGATTGGTTGGTATCATGAGAAGTGGGATTGGTTGTAATTTATTATTTTACCCTTAATTACAAACTGATATGTATAAAAATAATAATTATTTAAAAAGTTAAGGTCATTTTAGGAAAATTTGGAAAAAAATTTATGGGAAGTGACTTCATGACGGGAGGTTCCATTTACACACACATTCCTCTTTTAACACATCCTTCTTAATTCACGCACCAAAAAAAAATAAAAAAATAAAAAATTTACTCATCACACACAATTTTGTTGCAGTTATATCCCCATACACACACTCTCTGTGATTTATCACCAACATCACCGTCTCTTCTTTCTCTCCATCCCCACTCACTCTCTCTATCTCTACTGTGGAACCAAAATTAACCCCAAAACGCTGTCACTCTATCCAAACTCTACTCACTCACTCACGAAACCCTAGTAGAACTTGCTTTCTTCAATCGAAAATGCAAGACATGTTTGGTTCCGTCCACCGATCGCTAGTGTTTCATTCACCGGATGGCAGCGGCGACAAAGGCAGCACCGTCGGAACCCTATTCATCAAACAGGCCGATTCTTGTGTGCTTATTATGTTCTCTGCACTTCCTTTCAATTTGATTTTCAGTTTAGATCTGATTTGCTTTTATATTTGCTTTTCGTTTTTGGTCCAATTGTATTTGATTTTAATTTTTGGTAAAGTTTGAATTTGAAGGGTTCATGCCCTAGCCCTGTAGAATTGCCTCTGCATTGATTAAGCTATTGATTGTTGTGTTTTGATTGAGATATTGATTAAATTTTGGCTTTGGTCATACTTCTTGATCTCAAAAGGTGAATTGGAAATTCCTACAAAATTGATCTCAAGCTTGCTTGGAGATTATAAAACCTTGCAGATTTCTGGCTTTAATAACCCTACAATGTTAGTGAAATTTTTTATTCTCTTTGTTAAAGTAGCATTATTCAGTGAAAATTTTTATGAATCGATACAGAAGTCAAGTGTTCTTTATTCACTATTAAACTATTGTGTGTTTAAAATTCATGTTCTATTTTTTCTTCAAATCTTTAGTCAAATGTATAGGTTCATAGATATGGGAGGTAAGTAGATATTCTCTAATAATTGAGATGTCTTGATGTAATTAACCGTATTTTTTATATTGTGCTGACAACAGTAATATGAGAAAATGAGATTATGGAATAGCTGTTGGCCAACAAGGCTCTTTTAAGAAACCATGTCCTTTTGGCTTTGGTTATTTCAAAGAGGTCTATGTGAGAAATTCATTGGGCTCAATTGAAAGTCTATGATCAAGTTTTAAAAAGAAAGGCTTAGATTAGCAAGATTGCCCCCAAAGAAACCCAGGAAGTACTTTCTAATTTTTGAAAAGAGTAATCAGCTTGCTTGTTTGCATTTTTTAGAAAACACTTTTTAGAAAATTTCACATTCTTATTTTTCATTTTTTTTTGTTTTTACTGAATTTTTTTAATATTTTAAGCAAATTTTTTTACTTTTTAGACACACCCAACATAAATACACCTAAAAAGTAAAAAAATTGTAAAAAAAATCTTTTAAAAATTCACTAAATACCAAAAATATAAAAAAATACAAGAATTCAGTACATTTTTTGTATTTTTATGTATTTATTAATTTTTTAAAATATTTTTTCACAATTTTTTTACTTTTTAGATACATCTAACTAAGGTGCATCTAAAAAAGTAAAAAAAAATGTTTAAAATTTAAAAAATATTCACTAAAAACAAAAACAAAAAAACTCAGTTTTCAAAAAATTTAATTCAGAAAACTCAAACCAAACACACTGAATGTGATTATAGGACTTTGAATTATTGCACCATATTATAATCTTTTAATTCAATTTTTTTAAAGAAAGATAATTGCCCTGTTTCATACAAAAGCAACCATAATATATATCTCTGCAAGACTTATTTTGCCTTTGTAACTATATATTTGAGAACTGAGTTGTGATTACAATTCATGGTTTGGTTTTGTTTTTGTGCCAGAGTTTGATCTTCATTGTGTGAATTGGACTTTGTTAGATTTATTTTTTTTCAAAATTATTTTTTTCTTGTTATGTTTTTATTAAATGTCATGCATATTTATTGGGGCCTTCCTATGTATTGATATTGTTGTTACTCTCACCAAAGTTCTGTAGCACCACTTGCAATTCTTCAACCCTTATTTTTTTTTCTTTTTTTTTTCGGTTTCCTTTATGGCTGAGGTTTTCTTTTCTCCTTAACTTTAGAATTACCCTCTCTGTGGGCAGTTTTTGTCAAATATTGAGAACAAATAACTATCTGAATGGGTGCCTACTATTTTAAGTCATCTTATGAAGTTTATGTTTGGGTTTGAAAAATTTTGTGCCATGAAGGGATTTCCTTCTTCTTAGTAACCCTCTAAGTGGGCTAACCAATCAAATACCTTTTTATGGTGTAAGTCATTATATTATACTTTTTTGAAAAGCTCATGGTTTGGTTCCAAAGGTAGCTTGACTGACTTTTTTTTTTTTTTGAGCTAAGTAAATCCAGCAAGCACATTTTTATTGGTTTTGTTTATGTTTGAGGTATCTGCTATCCGTTCATTTGATGAAAAATATATGAAAATTTTGATGCCATGATGTTCAAAAGCAATGTTTACATGCTTAATGGTATGGTAATAGCTATTGAATGATTCTATGATTGGCAAATGTGCATATTTCTTAACTTCGACTTCTACTTAAACTCTTCGCATCCAAATATATGTATATGATTTCCTTAAGAGTACTATTTTTTGTAAGTGGCATCTGTCTTACTTAGAATTGACATGAAACACGCAGCTTATAGTTTTTCACTGGTTGATATTGATATAAAACTTGCCCTATCTTAAGCTCTTAGGGACTACTTGATGGATGTTATGAAGATCCAAGCTTATGATACTGGAAGTTTATAAAATGAACTTAATCCATTCGGCTTTTTTATAAATTTTCCTCTTCTTTGGCACTAGATAGATACTAGTAATTACTTTTGTTTTGATTGGAGTACAAACTTCTTTTATGAAGGTATGTGATGAATAGAACTATTGACTTCGAGACTACTAGGGAAATCAAAGAGAAACTTTGCTATATAAGGTTACCAAATAACATCATAATTTGGCTTGCTTTTATGGAATTTGTTCGACCGGAAAGGGGTTTTGTTCGGGAGCCCCGTTCTATCCAAAAACTACCCAACTTGCATATGACAGGTTATATGAATACAACTGTGCCTCAATTATATCAGTAGACCCGCTCACAAGTCCTGTTTCACTAATCTATTCTAACTAGGGCCCTATATTTGGTTGAACCACATGGTACCATACCTTTCCTCATGACATGAACTGGAATCACCGAAGTCTCTCTCAAGCGAATTTAGTGGATTGCTTACACATTGCGAAACCATCTTAACCTTACTTCAATTTATGCAATTTAATAAGATTATGATTATCTCATAACATGATTCTTATGTCTTGATTAGTTATGGAGTGCAATAATAACGGTAAAAATTATAATTTCTTAAACAGGTTGTAGTTGGTCATGCAAGGAAGTCCACAAGGTCAGTTAAATATCTAAAATTTCCTTAATTTTTTCTTTTAACATTTTTTAGATACAAATTATGACAATATTGAATTTGGGATTGTTGTTGAAGCTGTAAGCGACGATAGACTGCGACTAATGGCTTACATAGTCCTGTCCAAGTTAAGACACCTACAATGATTCGAGCAGAGGAGGTCCAGTTCACTGCAATGGCTGATGCTGCACGCCCTGCATATATTTTAGAGACAAGGAAAACAGCTCCAGGCTTACGTCTAGTGGACTAAGTGGGATGTGTGGATCACTTATTTTGGCTTTCTCCTTCGTAGTTGCACTGTATCTATTATCCTTTCTTAATTAAATTCTTTTTGGTAATCTTTTGTCTCTCTTAACAGGTACTAATAGGTGGAGGGTGGAATCACAGAATGCATTTATTTGATATGGTGATGATAAAAGATAATCATATATCAGTAGCTGGAGGTGTCAAAGATGCTCTCAGATCTGTGGACCTGTATTTAGAGCAAAACAATCTTCATATGGGGGTCGAGGTAATCTTCTCGCCCCAACTTTCAATGGTCTATTTCCAAGATGGCTGACTACAAAAAAAAAAACATAAAAGTTTTGTAATCAATGAAAAATGTCTTGTGTTGTTCAATATAATAAATTATGAATTTTTAATTTTATCAATTTAAATTTTAATCTTTTGATTTTTTTTTTAATTTAAATTATTCGTCTATTTCCGTTAAGTAAAGATGATGGGAAAATTATATTTTAACCGTCGAACTCGATATAATGTATATAAAATATCTAAAATCTTGTTTTTCGTTAACTTTAATGATTTAGTCCTTGTGCATTTAGAGAAAGCAAGAGAATTAATTAATTAATTTTTATTTATAAGATATCACTCTAGCAAACTTTGGCTGCTTCTTTTGAACTTGAGATCAAGCATTATTTTAAAATTAAAAGGAAAAAAAAAAAGGCTCCCTCTACTTCTACTTCTAAGAGTGCAAAACAACAGAGCCACTGCTCTTCGAGGCTGGTTCCTATAGTGGACAATCCGACTGGTTCCTATAGTGCCATTCCATCCATCACTGCAATTTATTTGATTTGTTTCCTTGCAGTTATTATTAAATGAAATATCATTTGGGACCTGAGACTACCATCCTTGCTAAGAATTATACTGTAAGTTAATTCTCTGAGTGTGTAATTGCTTAATATCTTGTACCATCATAAATTGTGTCATAATAGTTTCTCATCCGAATGAGTGAGTTCACATCTCAAACAACTTTGCTAAATCTGTTTATCCTCTAAATATGCTTATATAAGCATTTATATATTTATGATGAGAAAGTGAAAATGATGTATTGCATGCTTTGTACAAAAGAAATAAAAATAAATGTACTCACAGTTTGAATTGTAAAATTTAAATTCTTTTATGTGATGCAAACCAGTGAATGATTTTGTAATTTGCAACGTCTATTATATTAAAGGTTGGGCATGATTTGATACAAGTATATATCGTCATCTATTGGTTTTTTGTTTTGCTTCAAACCTTTAGGCATATGAGCTTTGGTTAAGTTTGTTTGAGATACTCAGGATTTTCTTGATTTAATTTGTTACTACTCACACCTTGAAATAGGTCATTCTTAAAAGACAATATATGACTCAGCTGCTAGAAAAGATTAGATGCCTACTTATTTAGACGTTAACACAATGCCTATGGTTGTTGAAAAGTAGATCTATGTGCTGAATTGGTCAAATGTGCTTGCTCAATATATAGTTACATAATAAACTTTCATGTGGTACAAACCTTTTGCATTGTGACTTATGGATGGACTCGTGCAATGTATTACCTGTTTAGTCTAATCTGGTTTTAAAATTACTCAACTACACCCAAATAGCAACTCTTAAGTCTTGGTAGTAGATTATGTTGACAGCACATCACCTTTATGACTATTGTGTTCATGTGGCAAAATTTGAGCGCCTTACGGAAGTAACAATGCCCAAATGCTTCCCTAGTCCACGTAAAACTTGGTTTTTAATGTTGGTTAATTAATTTGAATCTTTCAAATGGAGTCAGAACTTTTTACAAGATTGTATGAAGTTTCTTCGTTTTACATGTCATATTTTTCAGTGGTGCTTTCTACCTACTGGCTGCTTTCCAGTAGCGATTATTATGTGTGCGAATTTCAGAATTTGAAAAATACATTCAAACTACTAGAGGCTGCCATGGATAGTTCATTGTAGGATGTAATTAAAGTTTCTTTGGATAGTTCATGTATACCAATAATTCAATTGGTGGAGGGATATCTTATCAGTGACGATCCGTTGTGTGAAATTGATGAGTTCCAATTGGGCTTGAATATTGCAAAGCCTTTGTCTTAAAAGCAAAAAAGCTGAATGCTCATTTGGAAACACCATCCCGAGGTCTAAGAATAGTTGGAAAAACTGTTGGAAGATACATTGTGTGGCGCTTGATTCATGTATATGTTACAATCTTATTTATTTATTTTTTGAAATAAATATCAAATATTTTACATTTTTTGTAAGTTTGAAATTGATTATATTGTATATATATATATATATATATATTTTGTTTCTTTTTGCAGATGCTACCCTTTTGAGTATGCAATATCTTGCATATTGATATTGGAGTTTACTGTTGATACTAAAACAAGCTATAATATATATGTTTTTTTATTTGTACTGTTGATACTTTTGATTTGTTTTGAATACAAATTTTAGTTCTTGAATTATCAAAAATTATTAGTGTTGTTGGAGTTTGTTTTATATATTTTTGTAAAGAATGTTTGGTTGACACTGTATGGTTACATGGTACATGTATATTATTATTTGTATATATGGTTTTGTGAGTGTGAATGTGGATGTATTTTATTTTAAAAAATATTAATAATTTGTATAGCGAATGAATAATGTGACGGTAATAAACCGTCACTATGTAATCATCATTTCCTTGCATTTTATTAGTGACGGGTCGATTCCTGTCGCATATAAATCTTAGTGCCATCTTTAGCAACGGTTTAAACTGTTGCAAATATATTATTGATTTAATTCTTTTTTTTGCAATGTTTAAGACCGTTGCTAATAATACTTTTTGCGATGTCAACTATTGTCGCTAAAAATATTTTTGGTGACTGTGTCCTAAATCGTCACTAAAAGTGATGTTTCTCCCACTTTTTTGTGTCAGGTTAAAATGTTGCAAAAACCGTTGATTTACTGTCGCTACAAGAAAACGACGGTTTGTAACCGTTGCAAATGCCTTTTGTCACGCCCCTTTTTGCCACTCCTCATTTCCTGTAGCTACTCCGTCGCAAAAGGTGTTTTGCGACGACATGTGGACCTTTTGCGACGTTTGAGACCATCGCAAAATGTCTGGTTTTTAGTAGTGTCACTTCCCCACAATGCCACCACTACTTCCCCAACAAAACCCAATTAAAAACCACTAAGCTTCAAATCCCCAACCCTCCCTTCTCCTTAGGCCTATACATCATCTTCCAATCCACTAAATGATACATAAAACCATCACCACCCCCAACCCACCCCAAAGAAAATCCCGTTGCCATTTCTCCAATCGACATGCCACTGAAACAGGGATAACATGCACCGACATAAAATAAGTTAGAATACTCCCTAACGTACTCTTGATTAACGTCAACCTCCCACCTTTAGAAAAATACTGGCACTTCCACCCCGCCAAATGCCGCTAAACTGAAACTGCCTTAAAAGTCAACCCCAAAGGCAAACCCAAATAAGACACTGGCAAGGCCGCCAGTTTACATCCCAAGATAGCTGTCAATGCGTTAACATCCTCTACATCCCCCATTGGAATAAACTAGCCAAATTCACCCTCAAACCTAACACCACCTCAAAACATAACAAGACACATCGAAGATAACCAAGCTAGTCTTTCTCAGCTCCACAAAAAATGAGAGCATCATCCGCATATAACAAATGAGGCACCACCAAAGGAACACCAGCTTCACACCCACACTAAAACCTTCCAACAAACCACCTGCATAGCTCTAGATATCAACCTGTTGAAAGCCTCCATAACTAAAATAAATAACAGAGGCGACAAAGGATCACCCTGCCATAATCCTCGACCAATCTGAAAAAAACCCCGCCCGAGTCCCATTGACCAATACCAACATCCAAACCATAAAATAATATATATATATCCACGAAAACTTGTTACAGATTGCAAGAAAAAAAAAATGATATCAAAGCTGAGATCAGAGAGGAGAACCCGAAATCGTCCACATTATTATTAGAATAAAGAGAATATTAGAAATCATGCTATTAGATACTGATTTAAAACCAGCCCAAACATGTCAACTAAGCAATGTTCTACACGTGACTTGGACCTGCTGATATGCTCGGCAAGTGCAAAGAATAACAAAAACCTCTTTTGCTGAAAGCTAGTTTTGAGATTATTTTTTTGGTCTATTTCAACAACATTTCTGTGACAACCCCACCACGCATAGTATTTTGTATTTAATTAATTACGGAGATTTGAATTTTAGTTGCATATTATTCGGGTTTAATTTTGGAATTTATGAGCATTATTGAGTTTGATTCGTATATGATTTTGCTAAGGATTTATTTCGGAATAAAAAATTGGAGGCCTAAATGGCTTAAGAAGGTAAAACTGATGAGTTGAATCAGTTTAATTTCATGTATTGAACTATATAGGAGTTTAATTAAATATTCGATTCAGTTTAGTAAAATTAAGATTTGATTAAATTGAGTAATTAAGTTAATTAAGTTATGAGGATTGGAAATTGTGATTATTCTAAATCGGAATTGCTTGTGAGATGTCTAATTTGTATGTGTAACTTATTGATAGGAATTTTGAGTCTGATTAGAAATTGAAAGCTTTAATGATTTGAGAAAGCAAAATTGATGAGCTTAATAAGTTTAGTGTAATATTTAGAGCCTTTGGGAGTTTGATTAAAAATTTGATTCAAATTGATAACTTAACTATGATTAATTGGGCCTTAATTGGGGTTAATAGACCAATTGAGTTTTCTGGGAATTATGATTAATTAAGACTAAATGTGGTTTAATTAAGCTAATCCTACTCATGTGATTTATTGTGAAGTGGTGTGTAGAGGATTGTAGCCTTTGTGTGTGCATGTAAATGGATGTGTTGGAGCCCCAAAGTGTGTGCATGTGTGCATTGTGTTGAGTGTGTGTGTGTATATTATTTGGCTGACGACTTCACAAATTCAAGAGAGGGGGATTCATTTGCTACGTGTGCTGGAGTGTGTAGAGAAAAGGGAGAGTTCAAGTTAGAGAGAGAGAGAGCATCCCTCTCCACAGGCGTGACTCAATTTCGAATCCTAGGGGGGGCGAATTTGTTGTTTTGCAGCTAGCTCTCTACAGAGACCTCGCCTTATACTTCGATCAAAATCTAGGCTCATCTGTGGCGTGTGGTTGAGCTCCATCGGTGCCTCAGTGGTGGGTCCCTTTCACTGGGTTGGGTCAAATCAGGCCGGCAACCAGTTACCCCATGGTTGTATTGACGACACCTCAAAGCTTCCTTTTTTCTTATTGAAAAAGATAAAAGGTTAGAGAGAGAGTTGGAGAGCTCATCTTAGAGAGAGAAACCCATTGCTTGATTTGTGTAGAATCTTTATATTATACTTGAGATTGCAAAGGGTTTGGGATTATATTCATGAAATTAGATAGTTGATGAAGAAATTGAGCTATAATGAAAAGATTAGGAAGATTACATTATGTTCATCATTTTAATTTGAGTTTTGGCATTGCATGCATGAGAGCTTGTCTTTTGTTTATTTACAGAAAATTTCCATAAGTTCATACTCTTAATTGCGTGGATTTATGCATTTAATTTCATGTCTTGAAAATCAAGAGAAAAGAGTTGGAAAATCTTTGCATGCATGAAGATTTTATTTAAGTTTATATCCATTACCATACTTAGGACTACTATACTTAGGTTTCTCTCCTCCTATATAAAGGAGTCTTGTATACATTATTACTTGATTAATTATTTAACATAATATTGAATATACACATAGTATAATATTTTCTCTCTTTATTTTTCTCTCTTAAATATTCTAGCATGATATCAGAACTAGGTTAAGTACCTACTAATTTCGCTTCACTGGCAGGCGACAGCCTTGCCTGGACCGCCCGCCGGACCTCAACTGAATCCATTCCCTGACCTTTTTGTTTTTTCTTCCCAAAATCTCTCTTCAAAGCACATTTTTTTTCTTGTTTCTATTGCTTGGTTTTTCAAAACCCATCTCTACAAACTTGCTCTCTCTCGGGCAGCCTTAGTCCCTGCCTTTCTCTTTTTTCTTTCTAAACTTAATTATTTTATTTATTATTATTATTTTTCTTCCAATCCACTTCTTGAACATCTTTTTCTTCTGTTCTTCCATTTTTTTTTCTTCCAACTTTTGAACAGGCATGTCCTTCCTCCCACCACTCTCACCTTTATTTTCATTGTTTTTATATTTTTTTAAATAAAAAATAAATTTCTTTTTATATAACATGTCAAAATCTCATTTTCACTCCGTTTTTCCTCTCTTTCAACCACAAATAGGTTTCTATCTTCAAACCTATTTGAGTTTAAGAAGGGGGGTATTATACCTTTTTTTTGGTGAGCATGGTGATATACCATGAGAACCACCCAAGCCGCCCCCTCTAGCGCACAACCTAAGTCACCCTTGGCGCACCACCCAAGTCGCTCTCTCTGGTGCACAATCCAAGCCGCCCCCTCTGGCGCACAACCCAAGCTGCCCTGTGGCACACTTTCTCATAGGTTGTCCCCTGGCGCACAATGTCATCTGTTGCCATCACCATTCAGCACCACGTCATAAGTTATGTGTGTGTTACGTTTGTTGGTTTAACATCCAGTTCTTCTTCAATGGTCCGGCATGACCTTAAACTATCCCATCATTAGTTCCGGCCAGTTTCTACAACAGTCTAGCATGACCTTAAATTGTCTCGGCGTTAGCTTCGACCCTGTTCCTACAACGGTCTGACACGACCATAAACTATCTTCCAGTATTAGCTTTGGCCTCTAATCTATCTCAAGCGCTCATGTTCTCCCATTCGGATTTCGCAATTTATTTGCCTCAGATCTGTCCATATTTTATTTTATTCTTAGTTTTATTTCATGTTTTAGTTTCTCTCTTCAAACTCAAGTGGGTATCCCTACTTGAGTTTGAGGCGGCATATTAAATATAATAACTATATATTCTGTCTATTATACATACCATATTATATTCATTATCATATTTAGGATTATCATACTTAGGATTCTCTCCTCCTATATAAAAGAGTCTTGTATACATTGTTACTTCATTATGTATTTAACATAACATTGAATATACGCATAATATAATATTCTCTTTCTCTTTTAAATATTCTAACAAAATTGATGAGGTTTTGAATAAATAATTTTTAAATGGTCATGTATTTGTGTTTTCCAAAGTATTTCCATGTTTTTGAGTAAGCCATGCATGACCCCAAGTCTTGAAAATGTGTTTGATGCCATTTTTGCTGCATTTCGAAGCCTAGAATTTTACAAACCGCTCAAGCGGTATAGTCACCGCTCGAGCACACATAGCAAGCATCTTGTATTTTTGCAAACAGTGCAGTCCACTCGAGCGGTCAGGCTTATTTTAGCATGTTTTGGGAAATTGCATGTTGTTTGTATTTTTCGTCCTCATCTTTTTCTGAGCATTCTTAGGCATGATTATGGCTAATTTAAGAACCAACATAAGATAATTGGTTAAAGAAGCAAAGTAAGAATTTGGTTTATTTGAGAAGAAAGAATATGAGAATTAAGATTCGATCAAGAGAATAAAATAATGTTTCAATATGTGTAATGTGTAGGTTGGAACGTCGACGTGGAACATCAAACTAGTCAAGGTGAATAATGTCTTTGTAAAGACATTTTTGTATAAATGATTTTGAAAATGGCTATGCCATACAAAGGTTAATGAAATCTATATTTTCGTTACGAAATGTTCGATATGATAAGCATTTTCTGAAATGATAAGATATGTATGAACTTCTGACATGTTTATGATATGATAAGTTTTTCAAACAGGAATTTCCTAAAATGACTAGATATACGAAACTCCGATTGTTTAGGATATGACAAGTTTTTTGAAAAAGATGTTTTGCTGTGAATGAATGAGTTTTCCATTTGATAATTTATCGTGCATCCTTTAATGAATTATCTATGAATAATATGTTGGACCTGAGGTCGTTCTGTCTTATCTGTTATAAGTTGGACTAGAGGTCGTTCTGTAGAGCTGCTATATATATATTGGACTAGAGGTTGTTTTGCTAAATGTTAGACCAGAGGTCGTTCTGTCAAGTTTAATTTTTAATACTATTGGGAATTATCCCATCCTCTGATAATCTTTGAAAAGTCTGATAAATTTCTGAATAATATGTCTCTCAACAACGTATTGTGTGTAATTATGAAATATGGAACTCATTCATTAATCCTTTACATTGATGTTACTCATTGGGCTTCTAGCTCACCCCCTTCCCCTATATATGTAGGTGAGCATCAAAAAGATCGACATTAGAGTTTACTTAAAGTCAACCTTTTTGTGAAGACCATCCGAAGATGCGCCTCGGTGTTGAGGCTTTAACTTTAGCTTTTGGTCAAGCTTTGTTAAGCTTTGGTTATGTCAAATTTTGTACTATTGTGTATGTGACCTTGGGATGTATAATATAAATGTCTGTATATATTATGAGTGTGTTATGAACTGTTTTAATTATTTCTATTTATATCATGTATGCACTGCTCAATAGATAATGTTATTTTTGTTTTACTTCCATTTCAGGCCCTGATCTTATTTAAATATTTTCTGATTTGGTTAAGAAGCCGTAGGTAATCTATGATTACTAGCCGGTCACTGCTCTAACCTCTAGGAACGGGTTAGGGTCGTGACAATTTCTTTTCCTATACAAGCAATTAGCTTGAACTCGAGTTCATTTAGTTAAGCTTGAGTCTGCTCAAGTCAATCTCAAGCAGATAGACCTCTCAGCTTTTCAGGCTACGCGTGGACAAATTTCCAACCCAACCAAACTTGGCCAAGTTGCACCCCTACCAGTACTTGTTAACTCGTACAAGTCAAAATTTGCATATAAATCCACTAGAACGCTTGACTTCTTTACCAACCCCCAGGTCCCGCCCACAACAATGATAATAAAACAGCATGTTACACTAACACCCATGACATTTATGATTATCACGGGGATACCCCTTGAGTTTTTAAAGTAAAACTACCATCCCTTACCTTTCACAAAAATATACAAGGGACTCCTCTATTAATGGTTCACCAATTACAGGAACTGCCTAGATAGTAAACACTCGTATTATAATTGTACAAATACAAAGATGTTTTAAGGACTTATTTTTTAAAGCATGAATTGGTTGAGCACTATTTAATATTTTATTTTTCCACTTCCACATATACTGACTTCAAGTGAGACCGAGAATAAAGAAATGCATATGAATTAACCTGAACCATCCTAAAATCTTTTGAACACACACACTGCCACCATTTAACACTATCCACCCATTGAAAAATGTGTAGCTCTCTTAAGTTGAAAAGATTTTTTAGGTAAAATAACGAAGTTTCAATGGTTAATTGATCTCTCCAATCCTAAAGACACTTCATTATTTGAATCAACACACATTGAGTTAAGAATGTCTTGTCAACTCTAAAGACTAAATTCTTATTGGTACTCGTTCGTAAACAAGCACATTCATATCCAGAGTAACAAATCACTATCAGATCCATAAGCTGCTCAGCATCAAGATGAGATTGTAGTAGAAAGGATTAAAACACAGAATATTCATTAACAGCTCCGATACTACTACTAAAATCAAAAGCCACAAATAATTGACCACATGTACATGAAGGAAGAATTTACCATATCAAAAACACTAACACAAATTTGACCACACTATTAAGCAAACTTTCTCGAACAATACTGTAAGCACTCTTTGAGAGTAGTCGCTCCAAAGTACACAAAAGGTTAATGTTGCAACAAACTTTGCAATCATGACCAGCCAATTGGAATCTCCTCCTTCCATTGTTGAGGATGGCAAAGAATTATGGAATGCCTAAAAAGAGAAATGATCAAAATTTAGAGATTGAAGAGCTAATGCACAGACATCGACACTCTGGACACGTGTTGGATACTCTTTTTTCCATGTCGTTAATTAAAAATAAAAATCTTTATTTCGGACACATTCCTGACACTCATTTTGCGACGTGTTCGTCATTTCTTAGCCATGTCTAGGGCTACAAACGAGCCGAGCAGAGCAGAGCTTTTGAGTGTTCAAACTTGTTTACTGAAAATTAGTCGAGCTCAAGGAAATGAGCTCAAGCTCGGCTCATCAAATAATTGAGAAACTCGAGCTCGGCTCGAGCCAACGAGCTGAGTTCGAGCTTGAGCTTGAAAAAAATATTTATAATAAATTTTATCTATCAAATATGTAAATTTGCATAAACACCAAATGCATATAGAAAAATAAAATAAAATAATAATTTTTGTTGATATATTATTAAAAATAAATATGAATTTATTTTTAAGTTTGCGAGACTTATCGAGCCGAGATTGGGGCTACTTGAGCCCGCCTCAATTAATAAACGAGCCTAAAAATCAAGCTCGAGCTTAGTCATTTAGTAAATGAACCGAGCTCAAGCTATTCATGAATAGCTCAATTCGATTGTAGCCCTAGCCATGTCTATCACTAAACAAAAAACATAAAACTAACACTTCTTAGACATTTGCCAACATATGATTTCCTAAAGTCTGAGAATTTGGCATAAATATCTTATATCCTTAAAAAAATTATAGTTATCAAAGTTATTAAAAGCAATTACAAAACTAGAGGCATTACGAAACTAGAGGCTTAAGCATTTCAAATTTCAAAATTTAATATTTAGTAAATAAAAATTAACCTGAAGGTGTAAATACTTTTCTCCATGAAGCATTAAATATTTTCATGCATAGAAAGAAACTTGCCTTCATTGAAAGTGAAATTGGCATTCTTTGTTTAGTGATTGAAATTCTCACTTGAGCATTAACTTTGTGTTTTTTCTTGATTGATCATTTACTCCTATAGAAGATAGTTGCAAAAGTGGTTCTTTTTTTTTTATTTTTTGCCTTTTTATGCTTAAACTATCTACTAGACTATGTTTAACAAGAGCCTAGGGCAACCTTTTCATGCGTGTGTTCATCATATGCTTATGCGCAAAAGGTGTACAAAGTGCATGTCTCATACTGTGATGTGAAAACTTTTGGAGAGTATAGCCTAAAAATCAAAGCCTTGATGCATTTTATTTTAGCCTCTCAAGGCAAGGCAAGTATTGAGGCGAGCTTCAATAAAAGTGTTATAGATGGTTAAGGAGGATAAGACAAATGTCGTAATTATATATCATATATGTTTGCTATAGTTAAAAAATTTATGCAAGGGAATTAGATACATGATTTACTTAGTAAAAAGTAACTATTTAATTTTGCTTATATTATGCACATTCATAGATAACTATATAATATAATATCAAGATATAATTATTTGTGGTGTGAGCAAACTGTGCTTCTGTCCTACGTTTTTGAAATTTTCTGTGTTGACCTGTTTGTGTCAAGTTGTATTCGTGTGATTGAATTGGAGATAGTATACCAAGTAAAGATAAAGAAGGAACTAGGTGAGTGGGTATTCTATTGGAGAGAATTAGATGGTAGACCTAGAAAAGTACAAAAGCTAGGAGACTTTGGGTGTGAAAGAAGTTAAATAGTCTCTGACGTGGGATTTGGAATTGCCCTATTGCAAGATTACAATCATATTTAGGCTATGTTTGGAAATATTAGTTTTTAGTCAAAAAGTCAATATGTCAAATATAAGAAAATCAACTCATTCTCTTTATTTTTTTGAACACATTTTCGTAAAAAGTAAAAAAATACTAAAAAAACCAATTCACAAACTTACCCTTAAAAAATTTTACTATGTTATGTAATACTATGAGACAATGAGTATAGTTGTCAATAAAAAGGTGAAGTTCAGAATCATGTAACATGCGACCGAAGACTAATCTTTTTAAAAGTTTTAAATTCTAGATTTTAAGTGATAATAGTACTGTGACAACCAATTTCAGGCAAGAATCTGAGGGTTGGAACTGGCCCAAAGAAGAGCGTAGTAGCCGAGAATAGGCATTAGCAGCGGATGGTAAAGTCTTACTGGCAAGAATTTGATCCTTGAACCCCCTCAATTCAGGATCTAAGTGTAGACACCCCATTTTGACCGGCCTTAAGACTTGGGTGCTTTCTTCTGAACACCCGATGATAAAAATTGAAATGTATTATTTTATGAATTTCTCGGCAGAAAAGTTGGGTTTTAGCTTTAATTCCAACACATCCATTTTGGCCAAATTATTTTAGACCTATTCAAAAATATTTTTCTGATTTTTTTTTTTTTTTTTTTTTGTCTAGGACATTTAGCAATTTTAGAAAATTGACTCTCATACCACATGGCAAGCCACATGCTTTTGAGATATCACATGGCAAGCCACATGTTTTTGGAAATATCACATGGCTAGCCAAAGAAAATTTTGTTTCAAAAGGAAGAAAGGAGAGAAAAATTTGGAAAGATAAAATTTTGTTTCAAAAGTCTTGAGAAAAGAATTTTGGTTTAAAAGAATTTTTGTTTCAAAAAATCTTGAGGGAGAGAGATTGATTTTCAAAAACCTTGACTTATTTTTGACCAAGAGACTTATTTTCAAAAACCTTGACTTATTTGAGAGCAAGAGAGTTTTTTTTTTAACCAAAAGCTTCTAATCAACCTTTCTATCCACTGATATATACCACCCAAAATTCTATTAAAGTTTAAACTTGAAACTTCTTGCTGAGATTTCAAAACATACTCCATAATTGTGAGGGTGTTATGAAAAAAGTTTGGTAATCAGAAAATTCATCATTTCCCCAAAGGTGGGTTTTTGCAATTTTCTCATTTATTTTATTTCTATTTCTCTTGTCTTTAAATATGTGATTTAGCTTGTTAGAAATGGTTGGCTAAGCCACCTAATGCAATTTCTTTATTTTCTTGAATTTTATTTATTACTTTACATACGTGATTTAGCTTGTTAGAAATGGTTGGCTGAGCCACCTGATATAGTTTCTTTATTTTCTTGAATTTTGTTTATTATTTTTAAATATGTGATTTTAGCTTGTTAGAAATGGCTGACTGAGCCACTTGATGTAGTCTCTTTATTTTGAATTTTGTTTCTTATTTTACATATGTGATTTAGCTTATTAGAAATGGTTGGTTGAGCCACATATCCTTAGATGATGTAAATAAATTGGTTGTATTGTTTAATTAGATAGTTGTTTGTTGTAATAATTCCCACCTCACGTCTTTTATTCGGTGTTGTAAATATTCAGTATTGTAATAATTCCCAACCCTAGTAACATTTTTATGTATATATTGCATTAGATTTTGTATATAATATCATGCATATTTTACTAACTTTCTTTTGTAGTTTTCCGCGGGACGCTAGTAAATACAATTAAGCATTTATAGCTTTGGTATCCCACTTATATATAATTTTCTTATTATGTTTAGCATCCTACCATGCTGCTGCTTGTTTAATTGATATATCTCTATAATTGCCAGTGGATGAAGGTTGTGTCATTTAATTTGGAACAGTGTTGATTTTTATGCTTATGGGCTCAATTTCATTGTGTGTTGCACATATCTCAAAATTCTTTTAATTCATGAAATCAAACCGTTCCAAAATGAATGACACCGTTTATACTTATTTGCTTCACATAGTAATTTTTAGATTTATTAAATAATCGGAACATGAACATATATGGTATATAAAACTCATATCATGGTTTAGTAGAGACTGATTTTTTGATCAGGTGAGCGTGGATGCTCAATTAATGACCTTTTTCCCTCACACCTAAGGTTCCGAACGGAGACATCTTTGGTTATGACGAACAGTGGCCTTGGCACGAGTCATGGGTTTCCTAATTTTTCCAAAATATTAGGTGGAGACTCTGAGATCTAGTGATCCAGTCCATTTATGGCAAAGGTTTTGCAATAAAATGGATTTTCTACCAAAGTTGTCGGATCTGGACTCTCATCTATGTTTCACATTGCACTTGTGAGACTAGATCAAAGAAATCGAGGGTCTAAACCATTTAGCACACTTGGGTACCCCCGGGCATGCGACACTACGCTAGAAAGTAAGGAAGCTATCATAAATTCCTCCTAGTGTTGCTTCCTGTTGTTCACATTAGTAGTGAATGGCCAATGCTGCAATAACTGATCCCACAAGGTCATGAGACTACTATAATACTCGGGAAGTGACTGGCCAGATGGTACATAGCAAAAATCTGCTCATATAACTCATAAACCTGAGAGACATTACTCTGATTCGAAAAAGATTCAGCCAGGAAGTCCCAAATTTCCTTAGAGGTATCACAAAATTCCACGGTAGTAACAACATGTGGTTCTAGATATGCCAAATCCAACCCATAATACAGAAATCCTCACTCAGCGAATCATCGTAACCTTTATCATCTTTAGTAAGTGGAAGTTTAGTAACAAAACCGTGACTTCTTGCCACGTAAGAAAATCCTGCATAAGCCTAAGCTAGATAATTTAAACCATTTAATTTGTTAGTAGTAATGGACTTGGGCATTTCATCATCCTTAATTACAAAGTATTGAGAAGCAAGTCTTGGTTCAGCCATAATACCAAATGAAGATGGAAAAGCAACCAGAAATTGCAACAGAGCAAAAAGAAGCAACCAATATAGCAACAAGAATAGCCCAACGACATTCAAGCAAAAAAACTCCAACAATAGAACATCAACACACAACCAAACACCAACCTAGCAACAAGAATAGCCCAATAATAGATTTCCAAGTTACAGAATCAATCCAGACTTCTTATCTGTCGAACAGGGAATGCTCAAATCGACACAAAAAACTCCAAAAATGCACCACCAAATCACAAAACAACAACCAGGATGATGAAGCAACCATTTTCGACTCCCATAGAAGGTAATCCAATAGGTAGAAATCACAGATAACTTACAGAATCACAAAACAGAAAAATGACACCAAATAATTCAAAAATCATTCAAAAATACAAAACTGACATCAGATGGTCCCAAAAAAATCTAGAAAAATCACCATTGACCTCAGGGAAGAGAGGCAACCTAGTATGTAGCAACTTGTCCGTACGGACTATGTCATCATGTTGACGTCATCATTCAAAAGAAGACATCAGCACGTCGTTTTCACCTCAGAAGAACTTCACGAGTCTGTTAAGCACTAGACAAAGATGGATTGCTACTCTAACACCATGTTGGAATGTATAATGAAGCAATTTAGGATTAGGGTTTAGAAGGAAGAAAAAGAGAAAAGAGAAAAGAGAGAGAATTTTATATATCTGAAATGAATCTATTAATTACATTAGCCAAAATATATATACAAACCCTAACATAGTGATATGACCATCATACCCTCAACTTAAGTAAATGTTAACAGAAGAACTATGAAATAGAAACTAAGAACTATTCTAACATAATTAATTGAGCATATACCCCATGTAGAACTTCATAATGTCAAAACTAAGGAGAAAATGAAACAAAACCATAATATTCTCCCATGATCATAAATTAGAATTCAAAATAAACGTAATATTTCCATCTTATAATCAAAACCAAAGTATATTGCATGCATAACAACTGAAATCAATCTACTGTTGCAATAGCTTGCTTGGGGGATGAAAGATTCTAATACCTCATAGGCTTCCTTTTCTCTATCACAGTAACAATCCTTAGGCCTACCCTTCCTAAAATTCTAAAATAGCAATAAAAGAAGTCAAAGTGACAATAGTGAAAGTTAGGTTGCAGTGAAACAATTAATAAGAAACTAATGGAAAAATGAATAATTTACCAACCAAGTCAATCAAATGGCTATCTTCTTCCTTTTTCAAATAAGGTTGCAACAACTGATAGACCTGTTTAGTTATACTGTCTCTTCATTCAGTCTTCGATATTTCATTGTCCTTTCGCTTTCCAAGAAAGATCTCACATTCTTCAAGTGACATCACCTAAAAAAAGTTAGAGACACCAAGAGATAAAGAGAGTGAGGGAGGAAGGGAGGGAGTGAGAGAAGATGAAATTCTCATACAAGGAAATATATTCAACACTCCACAACAAACCAATACCCTTGCTATATCTTCTTTTTCTGGAACATTTGTACCATAAATATCTCGATTAACATTTGTACCAGTATGTATAAAGCATCTAATATATCTGTGCACAAAATCTATAAACAAAGAAAATAAAAATATACTTACAAAGATCTCTTAGATCACCTACAGTCAAAAGGAAACAAAAGATAGATGTTGATAAGTAATTACTTAAAAAGTTATTTCTTCATATTGTAAAACAATCTGGAAAAAAAATATTATGTATATAAGTTGTAAAACAACCTTTGAATAGAAAAATTGTATAAATTTGTGTAAAAAAATCTAGAAAAAAAAAAGAATACAAATTCTATAAATGTAAATTCTATATAATGATTCACCAAATGGAACTCTTGTATGTTGGTCTGTTTTTCCTCTGCAAACCCAATAAAAAACCTCTGAATTTTGGTCCCAAAAGACCTAGTTGTCAATCTCTAAACTTGATAATTATTCTTCTTCTATTACATCTCTTTATTCCTCAATTCCCCCTTTCTTCTATCAATTTCAGCATCTTTAACAAACTTAATTGCCTTCTTTGAAACATCAAAAAGTAAAAAAAATAAAACAAAATTATGTAACAGAATGATTCTATCAATTTCAGCATCTTTAACAAACTTAATTGCCTTCTTTGAAACATCAAAAAGTAAAAAAAATAAAACAAAATTATGTAACAGAATGATTGTAAAAGGAGAGGAAAAAACAAAAAACCAAAAGAAATAAATCAAAAAACATAACTGATTGTAGAAAAAAAGGAAGTATAGAGTAGCATGGAACTATTGGGTTAGAGAACCTGGTGGTTGGGAAGGACGTGGGTGCTTAATTATTATTATTTTATTTTTTATTTATTTTTATTATTTAAATGTCACATGGTAAAAACTTTAAGAGTCCAAAGTATGCGTTCCTTTTTAATAATAGTATAGATATAGATAGATATAGACTAGGGGTGTGAGCCACCAGATGGTTCCTAAAATATAAATTTTAGTTTAAAATTGAAATCATATATTCTGTATATTGTTTAAGTGGTGAATAGTCATAGGTTCAACTGTTGTGCCTTCTTGTAATTACTAATTTTTTTTCTTTTGCGCGTAAAAATGGACTTTTGGATGGAAAAATCGACACTTGGCACAAGGAGAGATGGCCACTTGGCAAAAGGAGCTTCATGAAAACTAAGTGAGTTGTTCACTTTTAATAATAGTATAGAAGATAGATAGATGAAACCATATCTATCTTTTGTCCATCAACTATGAAATTTTGTATTTTTATATAATAAAATAATATATTTTTCAAATTTTTTGTATAATTATTCACATTATTTTGAATTTAATAGTATGTATATTTTTTAAGTGAAAATCCATTTAAAATATATATTGTGTATTTTTAGTTTTATATTATTACTCAATATTATTTTCTAAGCCTTGTAGTATTTTTTATTATATTTTTGTATTTTTCTTGGATCAAATTATATTGAAACGTAGCATTTTCTGTACCAAAACCAACCCAACCCTTGCCCAATTTCTTCTCTACATCTTCCTACCATGCCTCTTGTACTCCTACCTCACCTCTCTGCACCCTTATCTCTTCGCATTAATCTATCTATCTATCTATATACTATCTATAAAAGTGAATAACTCATTTGGTGTCCAAACTTTGGTGGTTTTTCCTTATGCCATGTGTTCTAATTTTCCTTTTTTTTTTAAAAAAAATAAAAAAAATTAGATAGTCGACAAGAATAGGACTTAAACCTTGGACTTTAAGTTTAATAAACAAAACACTTATCACTTGCATAGCATACCATATATAGTAAAAATTTTGTTTTATTTTGCTTCTTTTAATTTCACATGCATCGCGTGTGCTAACCGCTACACTAGATTTGGTGTCCAAGTGTTTGGTGGCTTCTCCTTTTGCCACGTGTCCCTTATTTTCTAATTACAACAACAACAAAAAAAAAAGATAAAAAAAAACTCTAACTGTAGACCTTAAATTTATCAATAAGACTCTTACCACTTTACTAGCACAAAATATCTAATAAGCATTTTATTTTATATTTACGTATTTGACTTGCACATACATTGCGTGTGCCACCCGCTAGTGTATATATATACATACATCTTCTTCACTTTATCAACTCTATCACCAACATTGAACTCCATCACCATCAACGCAAGCTCAGTTGCCACCGCCAAATCGTTGCCACCGCCAAATCGCTTCCACCATCATCACCCAGTTCTGTCGAAACTGAGAACCACCATTTACAACGGGTTATAGATGAAGAGGAAGGAGAAGAATGAAGGTGGAGGAGAAAGAAACAAAAGGTCCAACTTTTTGGAATTTTTGAAGTTGGTTTTCGAACAAATTTTAGCATGTCGAAACCATGCATTTTAGGAAAAATGAAAGAGTGAAAATGCGAACTAATGTAGGATGAAGTGTGAAGCAAAGTGAAGAGATTAACGACAGAATGGAGTAAAATCGTTAAGAATCAAGAAACTTAAAGAGTCCAAAAGATGGCTCAAAGAAAAATTAGAAAGTTGAAAGAAAAATCTTATTTTTAGCCAACTTTCAGAGCTCCGACGGTAGGCGGAATGAGGCGTGTGAATGGTGGAACGAAAACTAGGCTATGAGGTGAATCCAATAAATGAAAAATGAGGCAAAATGGAGTTACAATGAAGGAGATACGAGGAATAGAAGTGGTGGGTTTTGTGGACTTGCCTTTTTCCACACCCCCCGCCTTTCGGAGAGGGTTTGAAAAGAAGGCCACACAGTTCGGACTCCTACGGTTCTGAATCTAGTCTCACAAGTGCAATGTGAAACTGATAAACTCCAAAGAGTCCAAATCCGGCAAATCTTTTGGAAAATAGATTTCAAATCAAATAATACCAAAATTAGACTGCTTTGCCAGATTACAGAGTCGCCACCTAAATATTTTATTTTTGAGAAAATTTAGGAAACCCTGACTCGTGCCAAAGGCCACGTGTCCGTCATCACCAAAGTTGCCTCGGCTCAAGAACTTGGTTATGAAAAGGGAAAGTCATGGAATGAGCACCCTCGCTCGCTCGATCAAAAGATCAGCCTCTACTAATCATCATATGTTGTTTTATAAACACATGTGTTCTTATTCCAATCATTAGCTAACATTACTATGTGACGCACACAAGCAAGTATAGATTAAATCGCAAGAATTGAAACAAAACAAGTCATGTTTGTTTTCAGAAATGGTTTGAAATTGTCACCCTCAAGTGGGCTTAAAAAACGTGGATTTGCCACCTCTAGTGGGCTTAAAACATGATTTTCCACTTCGCAAAGTGGGCTTAAAAATTACATTTGTTGAATCGTTCCAATTCAAACAACAAAGTCTTCATCCGTAAGCATTCATGCAGTTTATCATGTAAACATATAGCCTTATGGCAAGCATGCGAAACATGGCAACATGGCAATCACACTTATGCAAGTATGCTAAAGCATAAAACTTACCGAGTACTCTAAGCCAAAACAAAAACTAGTTAGAAAGATGCATAATCCTAACTATACAAGATGCCTACTGCAACACATGCAATATGAAATTAATAGGCTCGGCTACTAATATGGCATTTGCAACACTTCGATAGCATGCTTTGAAACACGTATTCAAGTAAGTATTGAAATTGACAATGCAGTTTGAATGATGCGCCGAGCCTCGGTGCATGCAAGACAAAATGAATGGATGCAAACATGTAAGCATAAGGTATGCTAATTGAAAATATCCCTAAATTAACAATCGAAAGCGGATAAATAAAAGGAAGAAAGACGTGGGGTTGGAAAACATGCACACACGCGTGCACACTTATTACAACATTTTGCCCTCGCGAAGGAGGGTCCGAATGAATAAGCTAAGCTAAGTAGCTGCGCTAATAAAGCTAAGCTATTACAACACAATTAATTAACTATTCTAGCTAATCAAATATTATAAACCAAATTAAGATAATTAATTACAACACTTGTATGAATGAATTAGTTATGACTAACTAATTAAACAAAGCAAGTAAATGGCTTTGAGGGCGAGGGACGCATGCATGCTTGGTTGGTTTCCTCCCGAAAATTCACCGCCTTGCCATCGGACACCTCTGTTTGCACTTGCTTGAACACCAACAGTGCTGCCAATTTCCAGAACATCTCTGCTTCAACTCAGGAACACACTTGTGCAAAATTTCATTTCTGGCCGGTTGGCTACCAATGGTGGCTATCGGCTACCATTGGTGGCAGGTTGGCTGCTACTGGTGGCCGGTCGGCCACCCCTTCCCTGAACTTCTCTTTTTTGCTGCAACAGAGAGTAAATAGAGGCAAAAAAGTGTATTCTCAAGGAGTGTATGTACTGCTACTCTCATTATCATCACACAAGCTCAAAGAAGTGTAGCTCTTGGCTCTCAAGCCATCAACCAAGCATTTTCATGCATGATGGCCAAAGAACCGAGCTTGTATAAGCTTAATGAGTGCAAAGCAAGACTCAATCAAAACCACAACCTTATCATGTATGATCAAGGGTGATGGTGACTAAGAAAAGTGGCACGTTTCATCACTTTGAGTATGAAACGCCCCATTTTTCTCGTGTTCGCATTAACGTCCAATCCGAACACATGCAATGCAACATGAAAGATGTTTATCTTGCCTCTTTTACTTTGTTCGTTTTGTTTACACATTTTAACTTTCCAATCCATTCTTTAATTGATTAGTCCAAAAGGTGAGTGTCTTCTAATGGAAAGAGGGCTTAAACCACAAGTACCTTGAACATGAAAGAGGCCTCATGCTGTTGGTAATGAACTCCCGAATGAATTAAACCATTAGGCATGAGGGTGTCAATTCCACACTCAAGCCAACAAGGAGTTCAAAGCCACTTTCAAAACAAATGAAAGAGTGAAGAATAGAGGGGGATTACAGAGATTTCAGTGCTGAAATGGAGTGCAAAAAGATACTAAAACATGAAAACAACTCATGCAATTCATGTCTAAAAGCCTAAAGCATTAAGCTAGTGAAGGAGATTGCACTACAACTACACAACACAAGCCTCAAAGGACCAAACCAGCCCAAAACAATAGCAAAAATAGTAGCAAAAACATGCTGGAAATAAGCTAAGTTGAGCTACAAAAACATGCTACCATGCGAAGCTAATTAGGCATGCAAGTAAGACACAAGGAGGGGAGGCTAACCCCTCCACTTTTGGACTTCAAAACATGTTTTCCACCACTGAAATAACTCTGAATTTCAGTTGTTTAAAGGCCCAAAAAGTTTGATTTGAGTATGCTAAAATATAGCACAAAAGGCTTCACAATTAATCAACAAGAAGGGTGGACTATCCCTTAACATAAAATAGCCTCAAACCACCATTTTTAAACCATAAAAACAGAGTTTTTTGTAATTGAAAACCAACTCAAAAACAGTGTAAAAAGATGGAAAAACAAGTAGTCAAAACAAAGCTTACAAGATGAATCTTATACCTCTTGAAGCAAAGCACTAAACAGCCACAATTTCAGGCTCAAACCTCATTCCAAAGCTCAAATTAGACCCCAAAGAACCTCAACTCAAAGGTGAGAGTGTTTGGTTGATGTACAAAGGTGTAGAGAGACAAGGCTTTAAGGCACAAAACAAGAGGAGAGAGAGAAAAATTTGATCCCAATTTTCTAACCCTCCAAAATAGAGGAGGACACCCCCTATATATAGCAAATCAAGGTTAAAGCTTGAATTCATCCCTCCATACACGTGCATAGAGATACACTTCAGTGAACAACAGCTGGCATAGCTAATAAACAAATATCTGAAAAATGAGAAAAATGGCCACCGGCTACCACTAGTGGCTGACTGGCCATAAATGTGGCCAACCAGCCATCAATGTGGCCGACTGGCCACCATTGATGGCCGGCAGGCACAAGCTATGGCCGATGGACTGTGGGGATGGCCGACAAGCCACCCTTTCCTCTAGACTTGAAACAGCAAGCTCTTGGTCTATAACCAAGCATAAAACAGACAAGTTTAGAGGCTCAAAGGCAAGGCGCTCGGCTGAGAACTTCAGGCACTCAAAACGAACACGAGCATACAAAAACCATCGAGTGTTCAAATGATGACGTCCAAGTCTTGAGGACAGCCAAAAATGGGATGTCTACAGTTGCCCCTCTTTGACAGAACTCGGAAGTCATGAAATGACGGAAGTGGATGTCAAAGCCCAGAGACGACTCATTTTTGACAAGGCCGAAGACTTGGACAAACAAGCAATCAAAACAAAGAACGGTTGCGCCCGCAGGCTGTCTACGTATCCCTTTGCAAGGAATCAAACCAGCGTAGTTCTGGGGCAAGATGCAAATGATATGCACGATGCAACAACATAACTTATGATCATGCAATGAGGCTGTAATGAAACATCTAGATGCAAATGTTATGCAAAGAAATGCTACAGCAAACTCATACATAAACAAGTAAACATGAACCAAACCACATTTCATGCAGAAAGGATGTAAAAAAATTATACAGGCTTAACTACGCATCATGTAGGAAAGGCAAAGAACAACATAACCATCGGGCGCACCCGAGGCATCAAACAAGATGATCCCAACACGTGGCACACGCGAGGAAAGAAATGGTGTGAACCCAGGGACACACCCTAATGTTCCAAACCAAAGGGAACAGTGGTAAATAGTGGAACAAGTCCAAATATTTGTAACCAAAACAAAGAATAGTATAAGCATCGGAACACGTCCGAATGCTTTTAACCAAAGCGTCCTGACGTGCGGCACGCGAGAGGAGAAGAGGATGGTGGAAACACTGGGTGTACCCGAATCTTTATAACCGAAAGGGTCTTAACGCGCCACACGCGAAAGGAAAAAAAAAAGGGAACGAGAACACGGGGACGCACCCAAATGTCTCTAACCGAAGCGTCCTAACGCGTCACATGCAAGAGGGGAAAGGGAGTGGTGTAAACACCGGAGGGTGGTATAAACATTGGAGCACGTCCTAATGTTTCTAACCAAAACAGGGTGGTATAAGCATCAGAACACGTTCCAAATGCTTCTAACTGGAGGGGTGGTATAAACATCGAGAACACGTCTCAATGTTTCTAACCAACACAAGGTGGTATAAGCATCGGAACACGTTCCAAATGCTTCTAACTGGGGGGTGGTATAAACATCGGGAATACGTCCCAATGTCTTTAACCAAAATAGGGTAGTGTAAACACCGGGCGTGCCCAAATGTTTCTAACCAACAAGGAGTGGTGTAAACACCGGGCGTACCCGAATGTTTCTAACCAAAGGGAATATCAAAGGACATGAGTGGTCTCACCTGGAGCTCCTCTAAATGAACCGTACATATAATATCGTCTGGTTGCGCTAGCTTTAAATGAACCGTACATACAATATCGTGCATGCATAAGAAAGAAGCTCAACAAGCATGATATAGCAAGAGTGCATGTTCTACACACGATAAGCATGACAAAATGTTAGAAACATGTTTTAAGCACAACATGCAATATTCTACACGGCGTGAGCCAGAGTATGTTCTATGCTACATAAGGATGCATGATTCTATGCAACAATATAGGATGCATGATTCTATGCAACGACCAATAGCACAAAATGCACATTCTATGTAACATCGGGATGCATGTTCTATGCAACAGCAAAATGCATATTCCATGTGAATGTAGCAAATGCAAATTCTATGCATAATTGAAGAATGCACATTTTACGCAATAACGGAAACATAATCATTAAACCCAATTTCAGGAACAACTTCCGACTTAACCTACGGAAAAAGTTACAACCAATTTAAAAGGATACACCTCATTCGTGTTGAACATCATACATCGAAGACATGGCTCGGAGCTTCCACAGAGGGGTTTGAGCTTAAAAGTGAACCTTTTTTGCACTTTCTTGAGAACTAATGGCACAAAACAGCATAAAGACCCAATGTAGGAGCACTGGGAACTTGTCGGCCACCAGGGAAGGTTATCAGCCACCAAAAAAGGTTGTCGGCCACCGATGGTAGATTCGGGGCAAAATGGCCATTTCAAATCGGGTGTTTAAGTATAGGGTTCCAAACCCTATTTCCTCACTTCTCCATTGCCGAAAATCCTCCTCCTCTCTGTCTAAACCATTTTCCTCTTTAGATCTACGCATTATACGCATTTTCCAATGCCCCACGAACATTTTCTTCGCTAAACCCTCATAGTTTACTCCATTTTGAACCGATTGAAAATCAATTTCGATGCTTTTTTCTTCATTTCCACCACTTGAGGCTTGTTTCCCTCGAGTTACCCTTGAGTTTGGCGCCCTTTCCCGGGTTTTAACTTTTTTCTGTCATTTTCCCTCTTAGAGTTGACTTTTGTTGACTCTTGGTATTCTTCACCCATTTTCGACCACTTTCTCATCTTTCCTTGAGATGTCGGACAACATTCCACACGACGGAGCTTCTCCAGAGATGAAGGTGGATCCGGAATTTGACCCACTGCCACTTAGCGTTCGACCTTTGGACCTAGTGACGTATCATCTCGAGATACACGTGCTACCACCTGATAGCATTCGTCAGTTCAAGGGGTTTGCACGAGGCACACCGAAGGACCTCTTACTGCGCGAGCTGGAGTCTCATTTATCTCATGGTGCTTCTGAGGTATACACTGTATTCTTGGATTTTCTCAATGTACCTTGCATTGCTTGCCCAATCACTCTTTTCCATTGTATTATTTACATCACATTTTATCTGCTTATCTTGATCACAGAGGGATTCACACGCCATCAGAGGATATGGGACCATATCGGTGAGGGAGTGGTATATAGAGCTCCCTGACGACATTCACCGCATCATCGATGTAACGACCCTCACTCCACCCTAGTCATGCTTGCATATATTACATGATCTTGTCTTGATATATTGCATCTTTGCAAACCTTGATTTGTCTTGCTTAAGTGTTTCTCGTATGTTTTGTACCTTGCTTGGTATGAGTTTAGCCGAGGTCATCTTCAGTCTAGAATTATCTTGGAACCACTTTGTTTGACCTCCACCTTCGCCCTGACATATTGGCCGAGATCTCATTATCTAGGCCGAGGTGTTCATCACCAAGGCCGAGATGTTACCTTTGCACCTAAGTGATCTTGTCCTGGAGTGGTATGACCTAGACCGAGGTGTGGCACATCTAGGACAAGGTGTGGCACAGCTTAGTCAAGTGTTGTCCTTCCTAGCCGAGATCATTGTTCCCTTACTTGCCGATGCCTTGTTCTTAGCCGAGGTCATTACCCGCCAGAGTGCCTATGCCATCTTGCTTGTAGAACACACTTTGTCATAGTCTTGTCTTTTCGCTCAGTCACTTTTTGAGTAGAACCAACCCGGTAGTGCCACGTGTCCCAGCTGAGTGTTAGGTCAGCCAGCAGACCTAGAAATGCATCATTTGCTATACGTCTTTGTTTTGTGAGGAGAGAGAAGCTCTAGAGGAAGAAGAAGAAGTTTTAGAGTGAGAGAGTGGGCTTTCGATCTTGATTCCTATAGATCAAACCGTTAGATTCGTGTATTGAGGTTAGATTCTTAATCTACTCTTGTCGTTCTTATTGATCATCCAGCTGCATTGCACGATCGAACCTGTTTTGCACGTCATGCATTGATTCAAAGTTTGGTTTTAGAAAGAGAAAATGGTGTTCATGTGTTCTTGAAGAAAAAGTCTTGTTTGATTCGTGAGTTTGCCTTAAGATTCATGTTTTGTGTTTGTTTTCATAAAATCTTCGAGTATGGGTACCCAGGTCCATGTTTTTGAATTCATAGCATGAAATCTTAGATTTTGTAACAGCAAATTATGATCTTGCATTCATCTTCCTCATGTTCATGTTCTTCATGTTCGATATGTTCTTCAAGAGAGGGAAACCCAGATTTTCCTGACCTCATTTCCTTGAATGTGGCCATCAAGGCGACACCTCAGCAAGGAGGTGAGGAACCTCGGCCTAGACCTGGTAGTCGCCCAGCGTGTTTTCCCGAGATGAGAAATAGTGTTTTGTTTTGACTTAGCTTGGTTTTGAAGGATGCCGAGATCATCTGTGTGCATGTGAGCTTGTTTGATAGTGCATTCAATGGAGTTTGTTATGTGCTTGTAGGACTCGGATCCTTGCCTGTAGTCCCGATGTCTGAAGAACTATGTGAGTGGTATTTTTAATAAAGTTATGTTATTAAATTTTGATAAAGTTTTGCCTTGCTTGTTTTGGAAAAGTATTTCGTGAAGCATGAATGATGATCCCTATTTTGTATATCAAGTATTAGCCTTGTTTTGAATGGCAACCTTTGAAAAGTTTGTTCGTGCTAGGGGACTATAAGCATTTGTAGCACAATCTTGAAAAGTCCGTACGTGCTAGGGGACTATAAGCACTTTTAGCACAACCTTTGTTAATGTTACCCCTTGGAACTTGAAAGCCTTGAAAGACTTAAATTATTGAGACTTGAAAGATTGTTAGATAAACTTGACTTGCCCTTGGATTTTGTACAAGTTGCGATGTGCCTTGATTTGATAAAGATTTCAGATATCATTCATGCAAACCCCTTTATTATTTATATCATTCACTGAGTATCCTAGCTCGCCCCTCTATATATATATATAGGTGACGAGCAGGACGGCGGTGACGCCTAGATGTACTTGCCATTTGTTTTGGATTTTGCACTTTTGCAGCATCTTGAAGATTATGTTTCTTAGTTGTATTTCATTGTATTTTGTATTTGATGACTGAGAAGCCTTTTGGTCAAGATGTATTTTTGTACTTCATTTCATTGTATTAAAGCTATGAAAGGATGTATGCCATTCCATTTAACTTATGCACAGCTCTTATGGACTAATTAAATTTGTATATATTGCTTCCGCACATGTTAGCCCCATATGTAACACTCTGATTGTGTGTGAATTTAGAAAGTTGGCCTTCGGTAAATCTCGGATTACTGGCCAGCATGGCACCATTCTACTAGGGGCGGAATGGGGTCGTGACAGATTGGTATCAGAGCACAAGTTCCTCATAGTACGTTATTCATACACCTTGAGTCCTAAAGAGCATAGGATTTCCCTTAGAAAGATATTAGGATTGCATCATGTTGCTTGCTATTTGACGAAATGTGCATCATCTCAGCATGACTGGTTGTTACTTGCATACATGTCTATTTGATCGTTTTGTTTTAAAGTCACATTTTGCATACTCTTAGCATCATGAGAAGGGGTAGACCACCAGTTGGCCGAGATTATCCGGAAGACAGATTGGACAGATTAGAGAGACTGGTCGAAGGTTTGGTCCGTGAGTTGAGGCAAACTCAGCCACAAGACGCTAGTACTACTTCTACCTAGGCCGAGCAGACAAATGGCCGACATGCAGTTCCACTTCCGCCTCCTCCAGTGCCGCAAGTGCCCCCACAGCAAGCTTTATATGGGGATGGCACCATAGCCTTGATCAGGGAGTTCAAAAAGATGAAACCACCGAGGTTCTCTGGGGGTATTGAATCGATGAAGGCCGAAGCGTGGGTCTTGGAAAATGGCTATTTGAGATCTTTCCCAGTACCGATGCCCAGAAGGTGTCATTGGCAACATTCACACTAGACGACGATGCACGAAGATGGTGGATGATGACCCAAGAAAGCAACCCAGGTCTGACTTGGGCCAGATTTTTGGAATTGTTTTGCAACAAGCATTTCCCCCTTAGTGTTCGAGACCGTAAGACCACAGAGTTTCAGACTTTGACACAAGGCAACAAGACAGTGGCAGAATATGGCCGTGCTTTTATCGAGTTGGCGAGATACGCGCCTCACATGGTCGATGATGAATACAAAAAGGCCAGGAAATTCGAAAGTGGACTGCGTGGACCAATTCAGGATCGAGTTAACATCTTAATATGCCGACCTATGCCGGAGTGTTGGACAAGGCCATCCTGGCAGAAGCTAACTTGAACCGATATCAGAACTCAGGAGAAAATCAGAAGAAGAGGCAGAACTATGATAATCGCCGAGCTCCGTTTAACGCCAAGAAGAAAGCAAATGTGGGCAGCTCCAGCAACTCGAACCAAAAAGGCAATACTAGGCTGACGTGTGCAAGCTGTGGAAAGCCGCATTTCGAGGTTTGCCGTTGGGCATCGGGAGCCTGTTTTGAATGTGGTGAAATGGGTCATCGTGTGAAGGACTGTCCGAAGGCAAGGACTGATGATGGTAAGAAGAATGGGAGTACCTCGGGCTACGCACGGAGGAATAACATCGGGAGGGCACAAACGAGACAGGGCAGAGTTTTTGCATTGGTGCCAGGAGACACTCAGAATGCTGAGACAGTAGTGTCAGGTATACTCCCAATTTGCTCTCAAGATGCATACATATTAATTGATTCGGGTTCTATGCATTCATTTGTATCTGCTAAGTTTGCTGAGAAGTTAAATAGAGAACAAAAACCCCTTGACTACGTGTTATATGTGTCTACTCCATCTAGGAGAACTATGATTGTTGCATCCATTTATAGGGCGTGTGTTGTTGTGATTGAGGGTGTAGAATTATTAGTCGATTTAATGCCGTTAACCATGGCTCACTTCGATGTCATATTGGGAATGGATTGGTTAGTAGCGAATCATGCATCCATTAATTGTGTTTCGAAGAATGTCACACTGAAACCCCCAAACCAAGCCGAGGTTATTTTCCAGGGTAAGGGAGTAGTGCCGCCACCTTACTTAATCTCATCCATGAAAGCCTATAAGTTGATCCAAAAAGGGTGTCAGGGTTATTTGTGCAGTGTACTAAGTGATTTGAATGGAAGTGTTGAGTTAGCCGACATACCAGTTGTTAAGGAATTCCCCGACGTCTTCCCAAATGAGTTGCCTGGCTACTTGATCGATAGAGAAGTAGAGTTTACTGTGGACATCATGTCGGGAACGCAACCTTATCTCCAAAACACCCTATAGAATGGCCCTAGCTGAACTTAAGGAACTAAAACTACAACTACAAGAATTGTTGTAAGGGATTCATTAGACCGAGCACTTCACCATGGGGAGCACCCGTTCTATTTGTTAAGAAAAAGGATGGCACACTTCGCCTTTGCATTGATTACAGAGAACTTAATAAGGTAACCATCAAGAACAAGTACCCATTGCCTAGGATTGATGATTTGCTTGATCAACTACAAGGAGCACAAGTCTTTTCCAAGATTGACCTTAGGTCGGGCTACCATCAGCTGAAGGTTAAAGCCGAGGATATTGAGAAGACTGCTTTTCGGACAAGGTATGGCCACTACGAATTTTTGGTAATGCCTTTCGGAGTGACCAATGCTCCTACAGCGTTCATGGACTTGATGAACAGAGTCTTTAAGCCGTACCTAGATGAGTTCGTAGTTATTTTTATTGACGACATATTGATATATTCCAAGAGTACAATTGAGCACGAGAGTCATCTGAGACTTGCCCTGCAAATCTTGAGAGATAAGAAGTTGTACGCCAAGTTGAGCAAGTGCGAATTTTGGCTTTTCAGAATTTCATTTTTAGGACATGTGATTAATGAAGAGGGTATATTAGTTGATCCCAGTAAGATTGAAGCCATTGTGAATTGGCCGACGCCGACCAACGTGTCCAAGGTTTGTAGTTTTCTGGGCTTGGCAGGTTATTACAGAAAGTTTGTGAAGGACTTCTTAAGGATTGCAATACCATTGACATAACTAACCAAGAAGGGAACAGCATACGAATGGACCGACGATAGAGAATCAGCCTTCCAAGAGTTGAAGACGAGGTTAGTTACGGCACCAGTTCTTGTACTCCCATCAGGTAATGAAGAATTTCAGATTTTCAGTAATGCTTCACGTAAGGGTTTGGGTTGTGTATTAATGCAAGGGGGCAAAGTCATAGCATATGCATCTCGCCAGTTGAAACTTCATGAAAAGAACTATCCAACCCATGATCTAGAGCTAGCAGTCGTGGTGTTTGCTTTGAAGATTTGGCGTCACTACTTGTATGGAGCCTCTTGCCAAGTCTTTACAGATCACAAGAGCTTGAAGTACTTGTTCACTCAAAAGGAACTGAATTTGAGGCAGAGAATGTGGCTTGAATTATTGAAGGACTACGACATGCAGATTCGGTATCACCCAGGTAAAGTAAACTCGGTAGCCGACGCATTGCGTAGAAAGTCAGTGAGAAGTTTGGCATGCCTAGCCATGATTTCAGTGGAGCCGACTATTATTGGGGAAGTAAAGGCAAGGCAAATGGATGATGAATTCCTGAAGAAGGTAGCCGACGAGATTATCACCAGGCCGAGGTTAGGTTACGCCCTTGAGAATGGAGTGCTTAAGTTTGAAGGAAGATTGTGCGTGGCCGATGTCCCAGAGTTGAAAGGAAAGATTTTGCAAGACTATCATGGATCCAGATTTGCAGTTCACCCAGGGAACACCAAGATGTATCAAGATGTAAAACAGACTTTTTGGTGGCCGAATATGAAAAGAGAGATAGCCGAGTTCGTGTCCCAGTGTTTGTATTGTCAACAAGTGAAAACAGAACATCAGAGGCCAGCAGGACTTCTCCAACCTTTGCCGATTCCTGAGTGGAAATGGGAACACATCTCCATGGACTTTGTGATTGGTTTGCCAAAGACACAGAAAGGAATGGATTCGATCTGGGTCATAATCGACAGATTAACGAAGTCAGCACACTTCTTGCCTTTAAAACTTCATTTAATGCTGATCGACTTGCTGTGTTGTATATGAATGAGATTGTTAGACTTCATGGTGTGCCGATGTCCATTGTGTCAGACCGAGATTCAAAGTTTGTTTCTAGGTTTTGGCGGAGTTTACAAAAGGCTTTGGGGACCGAATTGAGGTTTAGTACGGCTTTTCATCCCCAGACCGATGGCCAAACAAAGAGAACAATTCAAACGCTTGAAGATATGCTTAGGCTATGTGTATTGGACTTCAAGGGAAGCTAAGAAGAGCATTTGCCATTAGTAGAATTCGCTTACAACAACAGTTATCAAGCTAGCATTGGCATGGCGCCGTATGAAGCACTGTATGGAAGAAGATGCAGATTGCCGATATGCTGGACCGAGGTAGGAGATAAAGCTTTGGTCGGCCTCGATCTAATTCAAAGGACAATCGAAAAGATCAAGCTTATCCAACAGAGAATTAGAACCGCTCAGAGTCGACAAAAGAGTTATGCGGACCAGAGAAGAAAGGAGTTAGAGTTTGAAGCTGGGGATCATGTATTCCTGAAGATCTCGCCGATGAAAGGTGTTTCAAGATTTGGGAAGAAGGGTAAATTGGCACCCCGTTACGTTGGGCCTTTTGAAGTTCTTGAGAAAGTTAACCCAGCTGCCTATAGACTAGCTTTGCTACCAGAACTAAGTCAAGTTCACAATGTGTTCCATATTTCGATGTTGAGGAAGCATATTCGGGATCCACTGCATGTAATTGATTATGCCGGGATTACGGTTAGTGACGATTTAGGCTACGAGGAGAAGCCAATGAAAATTATTGACAGACAAGTGAAACGGTTGAGGAACAAATCGATACCAATGGTGAAAATTGAATGGAATGAGCATTACGGCAAGGATGGTACATGGAAAATGGAAGAAGAAATGAGAATCCGTCATCCGGGGTTATTTGTAGAGCAAGTTAATTTAAGTTTGGAGACCGAACTTCTTTAAGGAGGGTAGGATGTAACGACCCTCACTCCACCCTAGTCATGCTTGCATATATTAAATGATCTTGTCTTGATATATTGCATCTTTGCAAACCTTGATTTGTCTTGCTTAAGTGTTTCTCGCATGTTTTGTACCTTGCTTGGTGTGAGTTTAGCCGAGGTCATCTTCAGTCTAGAATTATCTTGGAACCACTTTGTTTGACCTCCACCTTCGCTCTGACATATTGGCCGAGATCTCATTATCTAGGCCGAGGTGTTCATCACCAAGGCCGAGATATTACCTTTGCACCTAAGTGATCTTGTCCTGGAGTGGTATGACCTAGACCGAGGTGTGGCACATCTAGGACAAGGTATGGCACAGCTTAGTCAAGTGTTGTCCTTCCTAGCCGAGATCATTGTTCCCTTACTTGCCGATGCCTTGTTCTTAGCCGAGGTCATTACCCGCCAGAGTGCCTATGCCATCTTGCTTGTAGAACACACTTTGTCATAGTCTTGTCTTTTCGCTCAGTCACTTTTTGAGTAGAACCAACCCGGTAGTGCCACGTGTCCCAGCTGAGTGTTAGGTCAGCCAGCAGACCTAGAAATGCATCATTTGCTATACGTCTTTGTTTTGTGAGGAGAGAGAAGCTCTAGAGGAGGAAGAAGAAGTTTTAGAGTTAGAGAGTGGGCTTTTGATCTTGATTCCTACAGATTAAACCGTTAGATTCGTGTATTGAGGTCAGATTCTTAATCTACTCTTGTCATTCTTATTGATCATCCAGCTGCATTGCACGATCGAACCTGTTTTGCACGTCATGCATTGATTCAAAGTTTGGTTTTAGAAAGAGAAAATGGTGTTCATGTGTTCTTGAAGAAAAAGTCTTGTTTGATCCGTGAGTTTGCCTTAAGATTCATGTTTTGTGTTTGTTTTCATAAAATCTTCGAGTATGGGTACCTAGGTCCATGTTTTTGAATTCATAGCATGAAATCTCAGATTTTGTAACAGCAAATTATGATCTTGCATTCATCTTCCTCATGTTCATGTTCTTCATGTTCGACATGTTCTTCAAGAGAGGGAAACCCAGATTTTCCGGACCTCATTTCCTTGAATGTGGCTATCGAGGTAACACCTTGGCAAGGAGGTGAGGGACCTTGGCCTAGACCTGGTAATCGCCCAGCGTGTTTTCCCGAGATGAGAAATAGTGTTTTGTTTTGACTTAGCTTGGTTTTGAAGGATGCCGAGATCATCTGTGTGCATGTGAGCTTGTTTGATAGTGCATTCAATGGAGTTTGTTATGTGCTTGTAGGACTCGAATCCTTGCCTGTAGCCCCGACGTCTGAAGAACTATGTGAGTGGTATTTTTAATAAAGTTATGTTATTAAATTTTGATAAAGTTTTGCCTTTCCTGTTTTGGAAAAGTATTTTGTGAAGCATGAATGATGATCCCTATTTTGTATATCAAGTATTAGCCTTGTTCTGAATGGCAACCTTTGAAAAGTTCGCACGTGCTAGGGGACTATAAGCATTTGTAGCACAATCTTGAAAAGTCCATCCGTGCTAGGGGATTATAAGCATTTGTAGCACAACTTGAAAAGTCCGTACGTGCTAGGGGACTATAAGCATTTGTAGCACAATCTTGAAAAGTCCGTACGTGCTAGGGGACTATAAGCATTTGTAGCACAATCTTAAAAGTCCGTACGTGCTAGGGGACTAAAAGCATTTGTAGCACAATCTTAAAAGTCCGTACGTGCTAGGGGACTAAAAGCATTTGTAGCACAATCTTAAAAGTCCGTACGTGCTAGGGGACTAAAAGCATTTGTAGCACAATCTTAAAAGTCCGTACGTGCTAGGGGACTAAAAGCATTTGTAGCACAATCTTAAAAGTCCGTACGTGCTAGGGGACTAAAAGCATTTGTAGCACAATCTTAAAAGTGACGAGCAGGACGGCGGTGACGCCTAGATGTACTTGCCATTTGTTTTGGATTTTGCACTTTTGCAGCATCTTGAAGATTATGCTTCTTAATTGTATTTCATTGTATTTTGTGTTTGATGGCTGAGAAGCCTTTTGGTCAAGATGTATTTTTGTACTTCATTTCATTGTATTAAAGCTATGAAAGGATGTATGCCATTCCATTTAACTTATGCACAACTCTTATGGACTAATTAAATTTGTATATATTGCTTTCGCGCATGTTAGCCCCATATGTAACACTCTGATTGTGTGTGAATTTAGAAAGTTGGCCTTCGGTAAATCTCGGATTACTGGCCATCATGGCACCATTCTACTAGGGGTGGAATGGGGTCGTGACAATCGATGAGGCTGGCTTTGGTTCATTTTGCATGGGGCTCTCACGCCTCATAGCGAGCCGGCTTTTACTAGGTTCCTTGGTAGAGAGGTGGTAGGATACCACTGATTCCTTTCACTTCTCTACCGCAGGGGAGATGACGATGACTCCCTTTGACTTCTCTATGCTCATCGGCATAGAGGTGGGAGGTCATCCGATTCCTGATGATAAGGATATGGGCGAGTGGGAGGCCGCTCAAATTTATCTGCTAGGGACTCGCCTATCTATCTCCCGATCAGGGATGGTTCAATACTTTTGGTTTGCAAACCACTACAAAGGGACAGCACCAGCGACCTGAGAGGAGACCGAGCAGTATGCCCGAGGTTTCCTGATGTTCTTGTTTGGCATTACATTGTTCGCCGATCGGGCAAAAACCTTCGGGCTATATCTCATGAGCACCTTGGTGGACCTATCTCGTGTCCGACTCTACAATTGGGGCGGCCCTGGCTTGGCCACCTTATATGGTACACGAGCTCCACCTCCCGCCGGAGTAGACATCTAATAGGAGGCTACTGGAGGGCCTAGGAGGTATGCTTTAGTTTTCTGTTTTGCATTTCCCGTTGTGCTTTTTGCTTGGCATTTTCTGTACACTGCACACACTATATCCCGCACACACACAGTTTGTTTTCTGCTTTGCATACATTTATCTATTGCATACTCACTGTTGCCCTTTCGCTTTCTACAGCTATGGGTGTACGCCTACTTTTCGAGACTTGCCCCAAAGCCCGAGGTGGAGATGTCGCCTGTCATGCCATACTCTCACCGGTATGACGGAAGATGCCAGCAGAGGTCCTGGAAGTCCTTTCTATTCTTCCGTCGATACTTCAATACTGTGACCGCGACTGAGGTAACTCAAGCTTCTTTGTTATTTCCGTTTTCCTTTGATTTTGACTCATATTGCAATATCTGATGATAGCTAACAATCTGCACACTTTCTATTTACAGATCACTTGGTAGCCTTGGGCGACGATGCCTATGGGAGTCAAGGATCAGTGTGCTAGTGCCCGAGAGGCTTCCCGCTTCCGGCTCCTGCTCGAGGGCCCAATTTGTTGGGCGTGGTTCTTAGGAGAGCAGTTCTTACGCCAGACTATCGGCTTGCCCTAGCCGGTAGTTTCGATGCCACCTCCGACATACATGAGAGCCACAGAGAAATACACTTTGCAGGAGATGATTGATTTCACCAGAAGCTGGGAGTAGGGGTGTACGCGGTGCGGTTCTGGTGGTTTGAGAGTAAAATTACAAACCGAATGGCGGGTTAGCAGATTGACAATTTGCGGTTTGGCTTGCCCTAGCCGGTAGTTTCGATGCCACCTCCGACATACATGAGAGCCACAGAGAAATACACTTTGCAGGAGATGATTGATTTCACCAGAAGCTGGGAGTAGGGGTGTACGCGGTGCGGTTCTGGTGGTTTGAGAGTAAAATTACAAACCGAATGGCAGGTTAGCGGATTAGCGGATTGACAATTTGCGGTTTGAGCGGTTTTTGGCGGATTAGCGGATTGAAAAATATTCTAACTAATTATCATACATTTGCATAATATATAATACTAATTTGTATAATATTTTTTAGATATGTAACACAATGTAATTTTAAATAATATGTTTCATATATATAACCACTAATTTGTAATAAATTTTAATCTTAAATCTCTCTTACATTCATTTTTACATTGATCTTTCATTGGAGGTTGAAAAATATATATGTGTTAACTATAGTGGAGTGGAGCGGTTCGGTTGGCGGATTATAAATTTTAAAGTTTAAACAACGGTTAGCGGTTAGAGCGGTGCGGATAAATGCGGATCGGTGCGGTTTTAGCAAATTGGGCAATATTTTGCACAGCCCTAGCTGGGACACCAACTTCTTCCGAGTCGAGGGTGATTACACAACCTTCATCCAGACATACCTCATGTCACCTCTGACTGGCGCTCGTGGAGGCAAGAGAGCGAGGGCTCTAGTTGCGGGAGAGAGGTAAAAGGGCCAGGGCGACTAGGACCCATGGCAGGAGAGATTCTGGGGCGAGACAAAGGACTGAGTGGCCAGAGCTGCCTACCACACTCACCTACTGGCGATATACCGGAGAGGCTTGCCAGATCCCCATTGAGTCCACACCAGCCGTGCATGAGCTTGTCGGGGTTTGAGGCTTGACTCCAGTATGTACCATACCTTACATTTTGCATATTTACTTCATTTCAGTTATGCTTTATAGAACACTAATCCTCTTAACGCACTTGCAGGCACTCATAGAGTACACCGGGCAAGCCCTCGAGCTAGTGGCTTCCCTGACGGAGATGTTACAGAGGAGCATGAACATGCTCAGCCTCTACAAGATTCAGGTAATTTCCTTCAATTCGCACTTCATGCCATGAAACTTCCTGCCGATACATCAGCATTTCAAACATAATTTGTTCCACACTGCATTGATCTGACACACTGCACTCAAACACTGCATTCAAACACTACACTCAAACACTGCACTCAAACATTGCATTCAAACACTGCATTTGATATACACCACGACTGATGTATTTGACAAACTGCCCTTTTTCAGATCCCAGCCATGTCGGACATTCCAGCGGGAGCTGCAGCAGGACCATTATCACCTCTTTCGGCAGCAAGGAGAGAGAGACGGGAGGCTCTAGCTCACAACCGAGGCAGAGCTAGGGGCACCCATGACGAGAGTGGCCCTTCAGAGCCCGTTCCGGACGATGGCGATGATGAGACAAGTGAGAACGAGGAGGCGGCGAGCCCACAGTTAGAGTCATCTGAGGACGAAGAAGGCGACGCCGACTGAGATTCTGAGGGCGGAGATGATGTTGAGGCCGGTTCGGTAGCTAGCTCAGACACGGGGGCCTCTGATAGTGGCGCCGATGGAGATAGTTCTGAGTCCACTCTGTCGAGAAAAAGGACGAAGAGGGCCTCTCGAGCTTGAGATAGCTGGCGTTGATCTATCTGTATTTTGACTTAGTTTCTTTTTTGCTAGTAGTGTTAGCACATTGTACAGTTTTGTTTTCTTAAAAACTTGTACCCTTTTGTGAAAAAGAAACCATGATTGGTATGAAAATCAGCTTTTGATGAAACATGTTGTGTTTTGCATTCTGAGCATCGCATTGCACCATTTTACACAAAAACGGGATTTGATGAAAATTGAATATTGTTCATTGTATTGGCAACTTCTTAATCAGGTAATGAACCGACCAACACATAACAAACAGAGTAAAACAACTCAATGAACAACTAATGCAACAACTTGATAAGCAAAACAACATCAATACAACTCGATAAGCAACAACAAAACAACTCGATAAACAAAGAGAAACAACATAAAAAGCGACTCAACAAAACTCTTAAAACAAAGCGGCAAAATGCACCAAGAGTAGAACAAAACATAGGTTCTCAGCACTCTCAACACACAGGAAGACCAGGGGAATTATGTCGACTATAGGCAGAGGTTGTTGGCCACCAAAAGTGGCTGTTGGTCATTAGTAGTGGCCGGTCGGCTACAAAAGTGATCGGTCGGCACTCGAACACCTATACGGATTTAATGTAGGGAACCTCCAGATTGCTGCCAGCTGTCTTCCACTCAACTCCTTATCTTCTACAAAAGTTAGGACTTCGTAGTTTCTTCATTCCAGCTCTGTTTTTGCCACAAATGGAGCCATTCTTCACCGAAAAACTCTTGACTTGGATTGCAACTTTAGATGGCTCGGAAAAAGTGAATTTCCACAGTTTCGGGATAAATGCACTATTCCTGCTAAGATGTAGCCCGCTGTGTTTGTCGTTCCTTCATGCCACGACTAGATGTTGGAACTCGGTTACACATGTTTTCAGCTTTGGGGGACAATAGGTATGCCCTACAATTGAAGAATTCCAAGTTCTGATGGAATCTCGGCGTGACGAGGAAATCCTGCCTCAGTCCCATTGTGGCCACATTCAAGCTTTAGGAAGGATGTGTAGGCTCACTTTACACGATGCCTGATCTTTGGTTCACAACGGGGAGCTGGATATTCCGAGTCTCATTCATCGATTTTCTGAAGCCGGTGACTGTGGCGACCGTCTTTGGCAAGGTTTTCGACAACATGCCCTTTGTTTGTGTATGTTGGCTCATTTGCTGCTTGCCCTCGGTTCCAGAGGGTCTAGCGTTCAATTGATTAAAACAGCCCAAGGCTTGAAAGAGGGTAAAAGTTGCATTGGCTTAGCATTGGCCGAGACTTTGATGGGCTTGGATGCCTTCCATAGGCAGGAGACAACCAAACTTGCAGGGAGTCCACTACTCTTGCAGGTACTGTTTCCCACCCTTCTTACATGTGTTTCTCACATCACTCGGAACTCAGGCTCGTTTTTCTCTCAAAACCCTTTTTCACTTTTTCTCTCCACGTACACCTCTCTATTCTTTAATCTCTCTTATTTTTTATCCCTTCCCAGATATGGCTTATGGACAAGTTGAAGGTAGTGAATTATTGCCCTGCATACTCAGCACGAGGCTATTTCTTTCGCCATTGGATGGTGATTTCCCGAACAAGGGATGGTGGTGCCATTGGATATACAACAGATCTTCCATTGACATTGCTTGGTGTTGCCCCTGTTTTGATCTGCCCGAGATGAGCTACAAAATGTCTCAACAACCTGGCATTCAGTTGATTGGCTTGACACACTGCGTCTTCTACTTTTCATATTGGTTTTGGCGCCAGTTCAAGCATGACTAGACTTGCCCAAAAGAAGGAGTAGAGTACCCGGCTTCATTTCTAACCCAAGGCTCATAGCTAGCTCGATATCCCACTGCATGGAGGACAAGAGAACTTCTGGCTCCCGCTCCAAATTTCAGTTGCGCCCTTTGTAGCGAATGCATAGCTTGGTTTGAAGATAAGGCGCAAATCGGGCCTACTTTAGCATCTGAAGCTTCCATAAGCTCTAGGAGGGGACGCAGGAACACTTGACATCTATGCCTCAAGTTTATTGCTTTGATCTGTACTTTCAAGTTTTCATTTTGAATGTAATAAAAAAGCAACTTTGATTTGTATCAAGAGTTAGAGAACTCTGTATTGAAATCAATGAAATTGAAGTTGTGAGCATTGAAAATTTTCCTTTTGGTCCAAAAATGGTCTAAGTTATAAAAAGATTAATTTGAACAAAATAAACTTTTATTAAAACTTTTCAAAACCATTTTCGATAAGGATCACAACTGGACACACCCGGAATCTATCTTTGAGATGTACAACCCCAAATCCAACAAATGGAAAGTTGCCTCTTGTCTGAATAACACTGCATTGTACTGTAACCAACTCTTATAGTGAAGATCACAACCGAGCTCTTGGATGAAGAAAAGACAAAGATGACCAGAATAATCTCATGGACACAGTTGATTTGGAAGTGTTTATGGTTGGACTTCAGAATGAAGTTACCTACGTATCTCGAAGATGGGAATCAAGCCTTACGTAGTTCGATTCGGGTTCACTCGTGTATTAACACTCTCTTTTTGCACTCTAACTTTTGCCAAGGCCGCCTTTTTTGGGTTTTCAACCTTGCGAGCTCAATTTTTCTTATTTCAAATTTTTTGTGCTTTAACTTTTGCCTAGGCCGCCCTTCCAGGTTTTTGACCTAGCGAGTTACTCAAGGATAGTATTTCTTCAACTTGTCCATGTTAATGTTGGGAGAATTTGAGGCCATCTAGGTTCATAAGAAAGATAGCTCCACCTGACCAGATAGATTTGATGATGTAAGGACCAGTCCAATTGGGTTTGAACTTGCCCCTAGGGTCATGGATAAGAGCTTGGTTGTCTTTGAGAACCAAATCTCCTTCTTTCAGATTCATGGACTTAACTTTCTTATTGAAAGCCCTGGCGATTCTGCGTTGATAACCTTGGACGTGATACAGTGCTTTCAGCCTCATCTTGTCAAACAACATAAGTTCCTCAAACCTGCTCTGCTGCCAATCCACTTTTGCTATTTGCCACTCAACCATAACTCGCAGCGACGAAACCTTAACTTCAATCGGCAGAACAGCTTCCATCCCATAAATCAGAAAATACAGAGTCGCCCCAGTAGATGTCCGAATTGATGTCCTGTAGCCTCAGAGAGCAAATGGCAACTTGTCTGGCTAATCCCTGTAAGTTTCCACCATCTTCTGTAGAATGTGTTTGATGTTCTTGTTGGCGGCCTCAATAGCTCCGTTGGTTTGCAACCAATATGTGGATGACTTATGAAAAGTCACGCTGTATTTCTCCAACAAGTCGATCACTTCTTTCTTAAAATGGGAACCATTATCTGAAATGATCTCATTCGGGATCCCATAACGACAGATGATATTATTCCTGATGAACTTGGCTACGTGCGACGCTTTCAGTACTGCATAGGATTGGGTCTCGACCCACTTTGTAAAATAGTCTATTGCCACCAAGATATACTCATGCCCATTTGACCCTTTCAGAGTAACTACCCCAATAACATCAATTCCCCAGACTAAAAACGGCCATGGTGAAGTCATGTTGTACAACTTTAACGGTGGGATATTCATGTGATTTGCATGGATCTGGCACTTGTGGCATCGCCAAACAAAACCAATATAATCCTCCTCTATGGTTGACCAGTAATAACCCTGCCTGAGAATCTTCCGAGCTAGCATTACTCCGCTCATGTATGCTCTACACTCTCCTCCATAGATGGCCTCCATTAGGCACTTCAACTCTTCTGCATCAACACACAGTTTGTGCATTCCTAGATGGCCTTATTTGTATAATTTACCCTCGCAGATGATAAACTGAGTAGCCATTCGCCATATTGCCCTTTTATCTTTGGCATTTGCCCTTAGTGGATAAGCCTCATTTTCCAAGAAGTTCCAGATATCATGATACCAGGGGTTTTGATCTTGCACTTCATCTATTGCGATAATCAACTCGTAGGCCGGCACATACCTCTATTTAATGATGATCAGACGCATTCTGACTCCCAAAGAGATGTCTATCATGGAAGATAGAGTTAATAATGCATCTGCAAACTTGTTGTTCTATCTTAACAGATGCGTGAAGGTTAGCCTCTCAAACCTAGGAATCAGAACGTCCAGGGTTTGGTGATAGATTTTCATTCTTTCTTCCTTAACCTTCCAGTCTCATTTTGCTTGAGACACAACCAGGTTCGAGTCCCTAATGACGTCCAACCTTTTTGTCCCTAGTTCTAGGGCAGCTTCCAAGCCAGTGATACATGCCTCGTATTCTGCTTCATTGTTCGATACCTTGAACCAGAGTTTGAAATCTAAACGTATATGGGAATTGTCGGGTGTTACCAGCAACACCCCTATCCCATAACCGTACTGGTTAGACGTTCCGTCAAAGTACATGGTCCAGATCTCTTCCTTAACCTGCAGAGTAGCCTTATCTGGGAACAGATACTTTACTGCTTCATCCCCTTCCACCAGGTGATCGGCTAGGAACTCCGCTACTGCTCTCCCCTTAACTGACTTGTGCGTCACATATTTCAGATCAAATTCAGAGAGAATAAGCAACCAACGGTCTAGCCTACCCGTAAGTGTTGGTTTTTCGAAGAGATATTTGATGGGATCTAATCTTGAAACCAGAATTACGGAGTGAGCTAACAGGTAGTCCCTTAACTTCTTGGTAGCACATACCAAGGCTAAGCAAGCCTTCTCCAGCAGGGTGTAACGGGTCTCATATTCCAACATCTTCTTGCTCAGGTGATAGATGGCCTTCTCTACTCTATCTTTAGATTCATGCACAAGCATACAACCCATTGTCGTGTCAGTTATTGACAAATACAAAATCAACGGTTTCCCCGGCTCTGGCGGTGACAACACGGGCTGGTTCTGAAGGTACTGTTTGATCTGCTCAAAAGCAACATGGCATCGGTCATCCCATTGGAATTTATTTCCTTTTTTCAGGAGACCAAATAGTGGTTCACAAGTCAAAGTTAATTTTGCAATAAACCGTCTTATGAATTGCACTTTACCCAGAAAGCCGCACACCTCATTTTCAGTCCTTGGTGGTGGCATTTCTAGGATGGCCTTGATTTTGGAAGGATCTACCTTAATGCCCCCCTGTGTAATCAGGAACCCCAGCATTTTCCCTGCTGTAACACCAAATGTGCACTTCTGTGGATTGAGCCTCAACCGATATTCTCTGATCCGTTGGAAAAATTTCTTCAAGGCAGTGTAATGGCCCTCTCTTTTCTTGGACTTAACAATCATGTCGTCCACATACACCTTAACCTCTTTGTGGATCATATCATGTAAGATAGTGGTCGTAACCTGTTAATAAGTAGCCCCAGCATTTTTAAGGCCGAACGGTATCACCCTGTAGCAGTATGTTCCCCATGGCATGGTGAAGGCAGTCTTCTCCCTATCCTCAGTTGCCATCAAGATCTGGTTATACCCAAAAAATCCATCCATAAAGGAGAGCAACAAATGGCCTGCGGTGAAGTCCACCAATTCGTCGATGTGCGGTAGAGGAAAGTCGTCCTTCGAACTAGCTTTATTCAGATCTCTGAAATCCACACACACCCGAATTCTGCCATCTTTCTTTGACACCAGAACAATGTTGGCCAACCAAGTAGGATACTCAGATACTAGCAAAAATCCTGCGTCTATTTGCTTGGTGACCTTTTCCTTGATCTTCAAAGCCCAATCCGGGCGTACTCTCCGAAGTTTCTGCTTGACAGGTCGGGCCTCAAGATCAAGAGGGATCCGGTATTGTACAATTTCATGATCGATTCCAGGCATGTCATCGTAGGACCACGCAAAAGCATCTTTGAAATCTTTTAATAAAGCGACTAAGTGCTCGCGTTCCTCCGAAGACAATGTGGACCCGATCTAGACCAAACGTGGATCCTTCTCAGTACCCTCATTAATTACAGTGATTTTATCAACAAGGGGTTTTACAAACCTCTCCTCCTCTTGATCAATCAAATATTTCAAAACCAGAGGAATTTTTTCCTCGTCGTTTTTATCAAAATTTTGAAAGTCATGATCAATGCAATACACAAGTGGCACAGAAAAGTACTTAGAAATAGCAGTGGTACCATTCTCATTTAAAACTTCCAGCTCATCCAATTCCTCGGTTACAACCGACTCAAAAGAAAAGGAAAAAGACGACCTGGACAAAACAACAGCATCCGGGTTATCAACCCCAAGAATACCGGACTCCGACTCAGAAGAACTGGAATCTGATTCCAACTCCACAGACTCTGCGGAATCAGATTTCGGTTTATTACCTGATTTAGAACTGCTGGACAAAAAGCCCTCCTCGAATTGCCAAACGAGTGAGGGTGCAATAGATGCATCCAAAATACCGCTGGAAGGATCCACACCTCATTGATCTTCAATCATGGAAACGGTGAAGTCATCCCCCAAGCTCTCCGGTTTGATCTGAGGATCCGAAAGGAGACAAGCCAGCGCTTCTCCTATCTCAAGTTCACTGCCATTGGACTCATCCTCTGTACTCTACTCAGCCTCAGCTGGTAAGTCAGTCTGTCCCTCTGTAGATTCATCATCTTGCAGCTGTAGGTCAAAGAAGATCTCAAAGCCGGGCAAACGCCGCTTTTCAGAGTTCAACCATGGCTCAGGAAAGCCGCAGAATGGGAAATCTTCCCCCTCCCGGACAAAGTGGCCGTTCAGGATTCCTTGAATGGGTCTATATACCAGCTCATAATGCTTCCCACTTTGCTTAGCTTTGGGTCTTCCTGCCATTTCCTTTCCTTTTCTTACCCAGTCCTCTTTGGTAGGTATGTAACCTAAACCAAAGGCATGAGGGTTATATGGCACTTCGGCCAATACGGTAACGCCCTTCTGGTCGCTCTTTCCCAACTCTATCCTGGGCAGATGTTGTAGCTTGTTCATGAGGTAAACTGATTAAGCACTAACGTACAACCCCTCATCAATAGCTAGGATATCTTGCACCATCCAGGTCTTAGCCAAGGTAGATCCAGACAGAAAAACATTCTCGTCGCCGTGTACAATCTCCAGTACCGGTGTAGTGACCTCCGGCGGAGGATGTATAGAAGAATTTCCAAAAACAATGGCTACCCTCTTCCCATAGGGGTACTTCAATATCTGATGCAAGGTGAAAGAAACAGCTTTTACTTGGTGCAGCCACGGTCGCCCAAGTAGCAAGTTAAAGGTAGTTGGAACATCCAGGATGTGAAACTCAATGTCCTATTGTGCTGGGCCAAACTGTGTTCTGATCTGAACTGTCCCCATCACCTCTCGACTCATGTTATCGTAAGCCCGGATCACCTAGGCCATTGGTACAAAGTCTACCGGCTTTAAGCCAATAGCATAGGTCGTGCGCGACGAGCACACATTAATTGTCGACCCAGTATCAACCAGTACAACGGGCACCCACTTTTCTTTGCATTTAATTGAGATGTATGGTGGCTTGTTATGCTCAGAGCCCTCGGGCAGCAATTCCTTATCTGTGAAAGTCAAAGTCGGTGAAGTGCCTCCCGCGAAGACCAGTCCCACTAACTTTTCTAGAGTTGTGTCAATAGAGAGCTTGGCCTTATCCATTGCAGATAATACAGCTTGCCGGTGTACTCGCGAAGCCATGAGCAACCCCCAGATAGATATGTCTGCCTGAATCTTCTTCAGCTGCTTCAGTACAGCTTCCTCCTCCAATAGTTTCTCCTTCTATTTTTCGGCTTCCTTATCCTTTCTGAATGCTTTCGGTTGGTCCAAGTGTGGGGGCTTAAAGTACCGCCCGCTCCTAGTCATGTGATCCACTTCCTCAGAATACCATGTATCGTCTGGCAGATTTTGTCCCCAATCTTCATCAGTATGGGCAAGATGCAGGTCATCATCTTTCTATTATGTTCCTCCGGCAACCGACAAGCAACTGTCCGATTCCGCTGTAAGTATTCCCGAATCCATATCACAATCAGTCCTCGCAGGGCCTTTGGCTGTTCCAGCTTTCTGACTATGCTGAGCTCTTTCCTGTTCAAACTGCTTCAATGCGGCCTCCTGCTCTGTATCAGCTATACTAGCATTACTAAATTCCTGAGCAAAATTCTTAGCACCGGTGCTCTCCGACAACTTTCCCTTGTCATTGGTCGTTCTGGCCCCTGTAGCAGTTCTTGCTCCCGGTTGTTCCAACTTCGGTTTAGACCCCATCCACATTCGGTTCATCACTAAGCCACCCTGAATTATCTGTTGATCCGTTCATATCAAACCAGTTGATCTGTACGCTTCCCAGATCTTGTTTATCGAAGAACTACAGATTGCTGATGTCCTCCTCGAGATTAGCTAAGTCATCCAGTCCTTGGCTTGGTCCGTCCTCCCAGACTACATTAACCTCCAGCCTTGTTGGAAACTCTACCTCTGATCTGGCCTGATTAGTTGGTACAATGTAGCGGCAAGGGTTGCATTCCTCTTCTGCTAAGTCCACAAATCCGTCAGGTTTTAAGCTGACATTCTCATTCTCCACCAAGGTTTCCCTACCTTCCTCTTCTACAGTCACCACCATAGGTTTGGGTTGGGATATGGGTACGCTCATCATGCACAAGTCTGTGCTTTCCGGGGATGAACAGCGCCGGCTTGGGTAAGTAGGAGGGGGTGATGTATATACTGGGGTCGTAAGAGACGGTTAGTGTTTGGATAAGGTTTATTTGCTGAGGTGGGAGGGCTTGGTTATGTGGTGGAAAGGGGTTTGTAGTGACGTTAGGCTTATGAGGAGACGCTATCACGTTGTTGTCAACGAGATCCTGAATCTCATGATGTAATCTAAAGCATAGGTCAGTGTCATGACCATGCTGTTGGTGGAAAGCGCAGTACTTGGCCGGGTTATGTTTTGGGGTAAGAGGGTCGGGTAAAGAACGAGGCTCTAGTGGCTTCAGGTGTCTTTTTTTGGTCAGGACTCTCAATGCTGCGGATAAAGACATGTATAAAGGGGTAAAGACTCTTTGGCCTCGGGGTTGGTGTTTTGCAGGTTGTGAGGTGGTTTCGGATGTACCGGCAAAGGGATTGGTAGTTTTCGGTATGGTGGTGACCATACCAACATCAGAAGGCCTTGCAGTTGCACTACTACTTGTAGTCACATTGGAACTGCGTGTGAAAGCCCTCTTAGGCTGCTCTTTCTCATGGTCTATCAGACCTTGCTTCATTGCATCCTCTATCTGCACCCCTATTTCATGGAGGTCAACGAAAGTAGGTAGAGGTATGACTATCATTTTTTGTAGCAGCCTCGATTGTAAATTACGGACGACCGTTATTATCTAGTCCTTTTCAGCTGGCTAGGTGGTCATCACGGTGGCCTTGGCCCTCTATGAAGTGATGAAATCGGAGAAACCTTCATTCGGCTCTTGGCGAGTTGTTTCGAGATCACGAGTTATGACCTCGATTTGAGTGTTATAGGAATATTGGGCAATAAAAGCCTCAGTCATCTCTTCCCAGCTGCTCTTCACAGAATCTTCAAGCTTAGTAGACCAAACGGCCGCAATGCCCGACAAGGTCCGGCTAAAGAGGGATAACTTATGCAGTCTAGATAGGCCTATCGGCTGTAGAATATCTGAAAATAGCCACAAGTGGACCATAAGATCACCCGAGCCATCAAAGCGGTGTATATGCGGCATTTTAAACCTATCTGGCAAGGTCACCGTTGCATCGGTATAGCCATCCTCTATATCCGGGATCGAATTAACACTCTGAGCTCGTTAGAGAGCTTTTCAAGCTTGCTCACTTTCAGTGCGGTAGGGTCGACCTCAAACTCAAATGGTGCCTCCGTTGGGTAAACTGGTGCTTTGGAAATCTGGGGTGGAATCGGATCCACTGGGATGTTCGCATTTTCCTGGACATTGGTTGTGGGAGCAAGTGCTCTGGGTACTGGAATGTTTACAGGAGGTGGATGGGATGCAGGAGCTGTTGCCTGCTGTGACTGTTATTACTATAGCCTAACAATTAACTCAGCCTGCTCGGCTGCAATTTTTGCTTGGCGGGCAGCGTCGAGCTGCATATTCTCGATAGTCTGTTGAAGATGGCATAGCATTTCTTCCATGCTATCTAAGGGGTGCTGATCTATCAGAATTGGTGTGTACTCTCTTTCGGAGGTGGAAGCAAAAAACTGGACTTCGCTAAAGGAAGGTAACTGTCGAACTGGTAAGTTATGCCTGACTCTCCTTCGTCTTGTAACTGGGGGTAGCGAAGCAAACACTGGTTGTCCTCTTACAAGATCCCTAGATCGATAAAGTTGCCTTACTCGAGTCTAGAGTGCTTGGGGGGTAACTGCTTCGTCTGACACAATTGTGAAACACTACCTTGCAAAAATAAAATAAAGCAAAAGAAACAAAAATCAGAAAATGCACGGTATCTCGACTCAGACATAAACAACAAACAGTTGTAATCTGAAGCTAGACGACTGTACTCAAATACTGATTTCTGCCTCAAATTTCTACCTCAAGACTGATACCCTCAAACTGATACCCAAATTTGCGATTGATACATACATTCCTGCAGAGTTTCACTTTAAAAGCACGTATCAAGCAAGTGAGAGCCAAAACACCCCTATGGCGAGATAGGGTTACCCTGTCCTAATTTCGTCAAGAACTAGGCGTTCACTACGCAAACAAGCGATTTCATACAATCCTGCATTCGGGTGAGCAACCTGTCCTAGTTTGGAACAGTCTCTATGGCTTCCAATATGCAACTAGGTCGATTGGTCAAAAAGGATACCTCAGCAAGACTACCTAATATACCTCTCGTACCTAACACCGAGAAGTGAAAGAAGGATCAAACGGTACAGCGGTAGTTCAGATCCAAGGCTTAAGTTCCCATCGTGGCAAGCCCGCAACCGGTCAGCCTTTTGGCAAGCTTTTTCAAGCGAGCCTCCGGAAAACCGTTCAGGAATAGTAGATGGAAAACACCGTGACTTAGGCGAACCGATGCAAATACAATGCAAAGAAACACATAAGTTGTAGATAAAACAACATATCATGAGTTCGAGTCAAGTTCTCTAAATCCCCAGTAGAGTCGCTAGAAACTGTGGACTCGCCTTTTTCTGTGCCCCCTGCCTTTCGGAAAGGGTTTGAAAAAAAAGCCTCACAGTTCAGACTCCCACAGTTCTAAATCTAGTCTCGCAAGTGCAATGTGAAATTGATAAACACCAAAGAGTCCAAATCTGGCAAATCTTTTGGAAAATCAATTTTAAATCAAGTAATGCCAAAATTAGACTGCTTTGCTAGATTACAGAGTCGCCACCTAAATATTTTATTTTTGGGGAGATTTAGGAAACCCTGACTCGTGCCAAATGCTACGTGTCCGTTATCACCAAAGTTGCCTCGGCTCGGGAACTTGAGTACGAGAGGGGGAGGTCATGGAATGAGCACCCCCGCTCGCCCGATCAAAAGATCGGCCTCTACTAATCATGATATGTTGTTTTACAAACACATGTGTTCTTATTCCGATTATTAGCTAGCATTACTATGTGACGCATACAAGCAAGTATAGACTAAATCGCAAGAATTAGAACAAATCAAGTCATGTTTGTTTTCAAAAATGGTTTGAAGTTGCCACCCTCAAGTGGGCTTAAAAAATGCGGATTTGCCACCTCTAGTAGGCTTAAACATGATTTGCCACTTCGCAAAGTGGGCATAAAACTTACATTTGTTGAATCATTCCAATTCAAACAACAAAGTCTTCATCCATATGCATTCATGCAGTTTATCACGTAAGCACATAGCCTCATGGCAAGCATGTGAAACATGGTAACATGACAATCACACTTATACAAGTATGCTAAAGCATAAAACTTACTAAGTACTCCACGCCAAAACAAAAACTAGTTAGAAAGATGCATAATCCTAACTATACAAGATGCCTAATGCAACACATGCAATATGAAATTAATAGGCTCGGCTACTAATATGGCATTTGCAACACTTTGATAGCATGCTTTAAAACACATATTCAAGTAAGTATTGAAATTGACAATGCAGTTTGAATGATGCGCCGAGCCTCGGTACATGCAAGATAAATAAATGAATGCAAACATGCAAGCATAAGGTATGCTAATTGAAAATGTCCCTAAATTAACTTTCGAAAGCGGATAAATAAAAGGAAGAAAGACGTGGGGTTGAAGGTCATGCACACACACACGCATACTTATTACAACATTATGCCCTTGTGAAGGAGGATCCGAATGAATAAGCCAAGCTAAGTAGCTACGTTAATTAAGTTAAGCTATTACAACACAATTAATTAACTATTCTAACTAATCAAATATTATAAACCAAATTAAGCTAATTAATTACAACACTTGTATGAATGAATTAGCTACGACTAACTAATTAAACAAAGCAAGTAAATGGCCTCCAAGGTGAGAGACGCATGCATGCTTGGTTGGTTTCCTCCCGAAGATTCACCGTCTTGCCATCGGACACCTTTGTTTGCACTTGCTTGAACACCAACAGTGCTGCCAACTTCCAGAACATCTCTACTTCAACTCAGGAACACACTTGTGCAAAATTTCATTTCTGGCCGGTCGGCTACCAATGGTGGCTGTCGGCTACCATTAGTGGCCGGTCTGCTGCTACTGGTGGCCGGTCAGCCACTACTGGTGGCCAGTCGGCCACCCCTTCCCTGAACTTCTCTTTTTTGCTACAACAGAGAGTAAATAGAGGCAAAGTAGTGCATTCTAAAGGAGTGTATGTACTGCTACTCTCCTTATCATCACACAAGCTCAAAGGAGTGTAGCTCTTGCTCTCAAGCCATCAACCAAGCATTTTCATGCATGATGGCCAAAGAACCAAGCTTGTACAAGCTTAATGAGTGTAAAACAAGACTTAATCAAAACCACAACCCTATCATGTATGATCAAGGGTGATGGTGACTAAGAAAAGTGGCACGTTTTATCACTTTGAGTATGAAACGCCCTATTTTTCTCGTGTTCGCATTAACGTCTAATCCGAACACATACAATGTAACATGAAAGATGCTTATCTTGCCTTTTTTACTTTGTTCATTTTGTTTACACATTTTAACTTACCAATCCATTATTTAATTGATTAGTCCAAAACGTGAATGTCCTCTAATGGAAAGAGGGATTAAACCACAAGTACCTTGAACATGAAAGAGGCCTCATGCTATTGGTAATGAACTCCCGAAGGAATTAAACCATTAGACATGGAGGTGTCAATTCCACACTCAAGCCAACAAGGGGTTCAAAGCCACTTTCAAAATAAATGAAAGAGTGAAGAATAGAGGGAGATTGCAGAGATTTTAGTGCTGAAATGGAGTGCAAAAAGACACTAAAACATGAAAACAACTCATGCAATTCATGTTTAAAAGCCTAAAACATTAAGCTACAACTACACAATACAAGCCTCAAATGACCAAACCAGCCCAAAACAGAGCTAAAACTAGTCAAATCAGTAGCAAAAACATGCTGGAAATAAGCTAAGTTAAGCTACAAAAACATGCTACCATGCGAAGCTAACTAGGCATGCAAGTATGACACAAAGGAGGTGTCAATTCCACACTCAAGCCAACAAGGGGTTCAAAGCCACTTTCAAAATAAATGAAAGAGTGAAGAATAGAGGGAGATTGCAGAGATTTTAGTGCTGAAATGGAGTGCAAAAAGACACTAAAACATGAAAACAACTCATGCAATTCATGTTTAAAAGCCTAAAACATTAAGCTACAACTACACAATACAAGCCTCAAAGGACCAAAACAGAGCTAAAACTAGTCAAATCAGTAGCAAAAACATGCTAGAAATAAGCTAAGTTAAGCTACAAAAACATGCTACCATGCGAAGCTAACTAGGCATGCAAGTAAGACACAAAGGAGGGGAGGCTAACCCCTCCACTTTTGGACTTCAAAACATGTCTTCCACCACTGAAATAACTCTGAATTTTAGTGGTTTAAAGGCCCAAAAAGTTTGATTTGAGTATGCTAAAAGATGGCACAAAAGGCTTCACAATTAATCAACAAGAATGGTGGACTATCCCTTAACACAAAATTGCCTCAAACCACCATTTTAAACCATAAAAATAGAGTTTTTTGTAATTGAAAACCAACTCAAAAACAGTGTAAAAAGATGGCAAAACAAGTAGTCAAAACAATGCTTACAAGGTGAATCTTATACCTCTTGAAGCACAACACTAAACACCCACAATTTCAGGCTCAAACCTCATTCCAAAGCTCAAATTAGACCCAAAAGAACCTCAGCTCAAAGGTGAGAGTGTTTGGTTTAGGCTTGACGTACAAAGGTGTAGAGAGAGAAGGCTTTAAGGCACAAAACAAGAGGAGAGAGAGAGAGAGAGAGAGAGAGAGAAATTTGATCCCAATTTTCTAACCCTCCAAAATGGGGGAGGACAGCCCCTATATATAGAAAATCAAGATTAAAGCTTGAATTCATCCCTCCATACACATGTATGGAGATGCACTTCAGTAAACAACAGCTAGCACAACTGGCAAACAAATATCTGAAAAAGGAGAAAAATGGCCGTCGGCCACCATTGGTGGCTGACCGGCCACCACTGATGGCCGGCAGGCACAAGCCATAGCCGATGGACTGTGGGGATGGCCGACAAGCCACCCTCTCCTCCAGACTTGAAACAACAAGCTCTTGGTCCACAGCCAAGCACAAAACAAACAAGTTTAGAGGCTCAAAGGAAAGACGCTTGACTGAGAACTTCAGGCACTCTCTATTCATTTGTGCTGCTTGGGAAAGAAATAACAGTTGATTTTTATCCAACACTTCTTAGCCCATGGTGCTACGGTGCATCCGGGTTAATCAAGTGGTCCAATGAATTTGAGAATGACTACTCTAAGGTTTTTCGAAGTGTAGAATCCACTTTTGGGGTTAGATTTTACAAATTTTGAGACTAAGGCGATGATCAACAATAGACAATTTCGGAAGAAGAATCAAATGAAAGATCAATGGTGAGATCATATCTGATAGACATGAAATTTTAGCAGGATAATCATGGAGCTAGGATGGTCATATCGTACGTTATAAACCGAAGTCGAACTAACTGAAGTATGAGCATTGTAACCTTTCATTTCTTCTCTTTTTGTTCTATCTTGTTTGTTCTTTTATTCTATTTGTAGATGATGATATATGTGATATTATATGTTGGTTAGATATTATAATGCATGAGAGTTGTAGCGATCCCGGGTTTACCCTTGTTGTACAGTGATCCGGACATGTGTCCGTGGATGTTGGTAGTTGTTTATTATCTTGTTTGCATCCTTTTTACTTCGTATTTGAGTTATAGGATGTGTTGGGCGGATTTGTTTCAGGTTGGTTGAGGTTAGAAACCAAAACTAGTTGCCCAGATTTTGGCCTGTACGCTCGAGCGGGAGTTTTGGTGCTCGAGCGGAGATTACACCCATTCAGGTTGCTTATCGGTTAGCCTTATTGATCAACAATAGACAATTTCGGAAGAAGAATCAAATGAAAGATCAATGGTGAGATCATATCTGATAGACATGAAATTTTAGCAGGATAATCATGGGGCTAGGATGGTCATATCGTACGTTATAAACCGAAGTCGAACTAACTGAAGTATGAGCATTTTAACCTTTCATTTCTTGTCTTTTTGTTCTATCTTGTTTGTTCTTTTATTCTATTTGTAGATGATGATATATGTGATATTATATGTTGGTTAGATATTATAATGCATGAGAGTGGTGATTATAGCTTGATTTTATTATTTGCTTGGTAAGTTGTGCCTACTATCTAGAAATTAATAAAATAGCAAATCTTTATGAAATCAACATCTTTTTAAATAAGAAATTATTTGGTGTATGTATAGCATGTATGAAAATTGATAAAGTCTAAAATAAGGTTTTTAATAGTCTAGATAATTCTTCAAAAAATTTTCCAGAAAGTATATGAAATTATGTGTGAAAATGTTCTTAATTATGGATTATCACCTCTATATCATATCTCTTGTATGTTACAGGTTCGTGATATCATATATGCTTATTTTATGAACTTATTTTATCATGCCTTAGTTGTCTCGTGTTTGACTTTGGTTAGCTTTGTTGTAATTATCCGTTGTTTTAACCGAAAACCTGATGAATTTAAAAATGAGAAACTTAGGAATAATCTTTTGTGTAAAATAAATAACATGAACCAAATCAAACAAATAAAAATAAATTACTTACAGAATTTATTTTACTGAAGTGAATGAATACAAAATTAGACCAAGTCGAATGTGTGACATTCTGTCCTTAAGACAGATTCACCCCGCTTCGGTGCTTACGGATAAATGACATCTATCTCTCAAGATACAAGGATCTTCACATATTGTAGTAGCACTTCAAACAATCTGTACGGTGAACTAGAACCTGTGTTCTATATTCTCAAATATTTCTCTAAAAATTAGAATGAAGAATAATCGAAAGAGAGAGCAAAATCGGGAAGAGAATTGAATTTTCTGCAAGTGAAAATCTGCTGGAACAATTCTGAATTTATAGGCAAGTGGTGACTGTTGGAACAAATCCGAATAGGTATGAAAATGAATTGAACAAGTGCAAATTCAAATTGGACAGATACAACTTCAAACTGAACAGATTTGTTGGAAAATAGAACCTGTTCAGTCAAACTGCTTGAACTGTTTGAACCTGCTGGAATTTGGACCAGAGAAAGGCTCTGTTTAGATAGAAAAAATTGGTGCAAAATTTAAATTAATTTCGTTAAGAAATTTAAATAATTTTCCTGCAAGAATTTGAAAAAATTCAAATAAATTTTGTTCAAAAAATTAATGTTAGGACCCAACCCACAATCTGCACCCGACCCGGCTCGGCCGGCCGGACGGCAGCGACGACGAGCGCAAGTGTGTGGTGGTTTGAGCCAAGGCTCACTTTGTCCATAACTCCTCTCTTTTATGAACTTGGGGTGCCTCTTGGGGCCCAACCTAAGTTTGTCTACACAGAGCTTCTATATTCACAAAAGCTCACTTAAAGTTTCAATGTGGGACAACCATGTCAAGGAAACCCACACTTTACACTTTAGTTGTCCATTCCATGAACCCGAAAATGATGTCAACTTCTCATTCACTCATAAATGGTTTTGACGAACCGTCTTTACCGTGTGACTTGTCACGTGGCAAGGAACACATCGCCTCTTTGGACCAACCCCAAAAGACGTATGGGGCCCACTCAAAGTTGACCCAAAATAAGCCTATAAAGACCATAATTCCAACAATCGGGTGGTAATGGGTTTGCATTCACTTGTAATGATTTGAAAGGATAAGTGATAATGGTTGGTTTGATAATGAAATGATAGTGGGACGTATCCACTTTGAGTTAAGTCTTGCGCAAGTGTTGTAGCGTTAACCCTATGATGGAACAAGCATATTCGGACTCTATGTGGTGGTTTGATCTGGTGAGATAACGTTGGTTCCAAATTGGACATTCAGGAGGGTAAAACCTTTTTGTTTTTGAGGGATAAGGTTGGGTTCAGGATGATAAAATCTTTTTTTTTTTTTAATATCCCTTTTGAGGTCCATCAATGGCACTACCCGGTATATAATCATTGTAGGCATTCGTGGTAAAGTTTGCAAAGCAGCAAAAGGGAGAGTTTCAAATAGTCTGGTTTCTAGTTCTAGAGGTTGGACTGACAGGTCTCTTTGGGGGACTCTAATGGCCTTGATTTCATTGTTGCAATTAATTGTTAATATTATTAACCAATTGTTACTTATCGCTGTTGTTTTAAGACTGCATTGTTGTAATTGTTTGTATTTCTCTTTAATTTTCTATCTATGTAATTATATTTTGTACTTCTACTTGTTCGTATTATCTAGAGGTTGTAGAAAGTTGGGGTTGGGTGTTCTTATTAGGTTTCGTAACTCACAACTTTTTCCTTGGCATCCGATTCCAAGTTCTGGAGAATTTGTTGACGAAGAAGATTTTGTGGAAGAGATTGAGAAGCTGTGCCAGGTATGGACTAACGTCAGATTTTTCATCTCATTATTGAAAATTTATTTTTTACAGGCAACGTTGTCTATAATATATAAACTCTGATGTACTATTATTTACTTTTGGATGTGTAACCTTATCAGAACCCTGTGTTTCTTTGTTATTACATCTTCGATCTTTGGGGCATCACATCAACAATGATTCCATTTATTGATCTTCAATGGGAAAAATAACTATTAAATCAAAACTTACTAGAAAAGCCCAACACATTTTTTTCCTCAATAGAAATAGAAAAGCTTTTGCAACATAGAAAAAATGTTTAGAGCAGATTAACGATTTCCTTCCATTGCATATGATTCAAATCAACAATGTCTTGTTGATGACTGTATCATCTTATAACTTTTAAACTTCTCTGTCTGTCTTTTTCGTCTCTCTTTCGTCAGTTGCATAATAGGTAGAGAGAAAGATCAAGGGAAATTAGGGTTAAACAAAGTGAAAAGAGTTTGAGAGTCACTTTTGTTTGTAAAATGTTTAAGTTTCTAGTAATATAAGCTTAAATATAGGGACAAATTAGGAACAAAAAAACTAAAAAAACATGGAGTGTGGGGGTAGCTCTAAATGCACCCCAATAATTTGGTTGGGCATCCCATTCCTTTGTACAACCCCAAGTCAAATTTGAATTTTTCTCTTTTTTGTTGAGCACCCCTTTTAATTCCAACCTTACCAACCTCACCTGCCTACCATTGAAGCTAATGAACAAACTATTGGTAGCGATTTATAGAAATTCAAATATAAAATTTTGACTTTAGGATTGGCATTTTGGCACTATATTTTCGACATTGAATATACACTCATTTTGTGATTCATCATTCAATGTGTACCCTTCATTATGCTTTGTTTGACTCAGAAAGTTTATATGTGCAGTGCGGTGCCGTGCCAAACATTCATCAAGTTCGTGATTTATAAAACATAGCCTAGGTTGCTTTCAAGAACTTCTTCAAGTCATGGTCTCTTCAACTCCTTGTATCAGTAAAATAGATATCTTTTATTTGGATAACCAACTTTATGAATATGACCATTCCTCGTGTAGAAAGAGGCTAAAGATTTCCGATTCTGTACATCATGATCTAGTTTCTCAGATATCTACTAGAGATTCACGGTAGAGAATAGGGTCACGGTGGCGAATGAGATGGTGACGACAACAAGAGGAAATGAAGGAGGTGGAGGTGGCATTGATGGGAGGAGAATGTGGCAGTGGATGCACGGTGATGGGAGGAAGAATTGGCAGTGGTTGTGGCAGCAACGATGAATGGAGTAGGTGGTGGCAGCAATTGAAAAGAGTGAGGCGAAGCTGCGTGGTGTCTACCAGACCTAGGATGTGTTGGCTGGAATTAGGGTTTATTTGTGACCCTTTTCATCATTTTGTATATGGGTAAAATGATATGTTTGGTTTCCATTTTCAGAATTCACTTTTCAATAAATTCTACTTCTTCATTTTCTGTATTTTTTGTTTTTATTGATTTTTTAAAATATTTTAAGCAATTTTTTTTTTAAATTTTTAGACACACCTAACATAAATACACTAAAAAAGTATAATATTTGTGAAAAAAATCTTTAAAAATTTCACTAAATACCAAAAATATAAAATAATTTTTTTTTAAAAATTCAGTACATTTTTTTTTGTATTTATTAATTTTTTAAAATACTTTTCACAAATATTTTACTATGTAGATACATCTAAGTAAGGTGCATCTAAAAAGTAAAAAAATTGATGAAAATTTAAAAAATATTCACTAAAAACAAAACAAAAAAAATACAAAAAACAAAAACCTTAATTTTTAAAAAATTGAAACAAAACACATTATTATTATTTTTTTTAAAATGGGTGCCCAATGAATCTTTTGTGGTGCATTTAGAATCGCCTGGAGCATGGACCTTATCTTCTAAAGTCTACACCTACATTGGAGCGTGGACTTTAGGCTCTGTTTGGTTGTGTTTTGGAAATATGATTCTACACCTACATTAGAGCATGTTGTTTGGAATGAGTTTTGGATACACGTTTCCAAAACTCTGCAGAGAACTCTGAGACAGGCGCGCTTTTCGGAATTTTTTTTTTGCAAATTTTGCCGAGTCAGTCGTCCGACCGGAATAGTGATTTTTTTTTTTTGCAATTGATATGTTAATTTTTATATATTCGAAAAAAACATTTTCTAAATTTTTAAATTTTTTTATGTGCTTTAAAATAATTTTGAGTTGTATGTTTGGTTATGAGTTGTAAATTTTTATATCAAATATCAAATGTCACATTAACAATTCCCTACTAAATTCAAGACTTTTTTCAAAACTATTTTCAAAACCCTTTACCAAACAAATTTTCCACACTCAAATCATAATTCCAAACCTCATAAACTCAAAATACAACTCATACTCTCAAATCATATTTACAAAACTCTATCAAACGCAACCTAAAAGTTTAGGGACTTCAACTTCCATGTATGTTTTGCTAGTACTCTATTATTCTATATATAGAGGATGTATTATTAATTTTCCCAAATTTTGATATTTAGTTTTCTATTTAATATGAAAATCTTTATTATGAAATATTTATATTTAATTTAAATTTTATATATATCTATATACAATATGTATGATGATAATTATCTTATAATCTAATATATATTATATAAAATCATTATACGATGATTACATTTTTATAAAATTATCAAAATATACCAAAAAAAAAAGCTAAAAATATTATATATACATATATAATAACACTCTTATGAAACAATATGAAAAGAAATTAGGGGTTGTTTGGAATGATCTAAATAAGTGCACTTTTTTTTTTTTACGAAAAAATATGCAGAAAAGTAGAGACACTCTTATGAAACAATATGAAAAGAAATTAGGGGTTGTTTGGAATGATCTAAATAAGTGCACTTTTTTTTTTTACGAAAAAATATGCAAAAAAGTAGAGAGGTGATGTGATAGAAAAAAGATAAAAAGATAAAAAGATGGATTATTTTAAAGATACCAAACTTGGCCTTAGTATAACCATATTTATTTTAAAATTAAATTAATATCGTTCTTTTGTAAAACACATCATAAAATAAAATATTATTGAAAAAAGATTAGCGGTTCAACTGCTAATATTTAACTCTCGTTTGGGATGAATAGTTTGGCTCTTTAGTTATTTATTCTCGTTAAAAAAATTGTGTTTAAGATAAATTTTGACGCTTTTTTTTTGTAGTTGATTTGATAGTCATGAGAGCAAAAGTGAAATGTTTATGATTTGGATGTGATATTTTATCATATTGATTAAATTAATATGTTTTGTTTTTATTAGCTAATTTAGCCAAAATAGCTCATGCTAAATGAAGCCTATTATTGTTTTTATATCATTATAATATATATATATCATCCTATAACACAATCATAACTATTAAATTATTTAATATAAACCATTTCATTAATAGTTTAAAAAATATAAACCATTTCATTAATAGTTTTTAAAAAAAAATTAATATAAACCATTTCATTAATAGTTTAAAAAAAATATCATAAATATGTAACTACTGTATTAGTGAATTAATGAGGCGGTGAAGGGAAAAGTTTAGATAATTAGGCCGGGCTTGGGCAAATAGAAGAGGTGGTCACGTAAGAGGGACAGATAATAGGGATGGCAATGGAGTGAGGAGGAATAGATTTTACGCTCTCCATCCCCCCAATCCCTGATTTTTAATTTTTCCTCATCCCTAACCCCAAGCCCAACCCCAACGGAGATCATCGGATTCGGATTGATCTTCTTCTTCTTCTTCTTCTTCTTTTTCTTCTCTCTGTCAATATAATATAATAATTCGAGAGTTTAGTGAAAAAGAAAACAAACAGAAACCCTAGATCCGTTTGAAGCGTCATTATAGTATGGAATTTTCTGGTGACGATATTGATGATGTCCGTGCGGCTTTTCCCCATCGAGGCAAGAAGGTCGATTACGTTTGGGATGGATGGTGAGCCTTTGCAGTTATCTTATTTTTATTATCATAATGTACATCCTAGGTGTGAAAATATGCGGATTTCGCTCATGAAAAAGGTATGAAAAAGAGAATAAAACAAAAAGAAAGAATAGGTTAGAAGTGTAAATTGAAATACTGAAATGAAAAGGTCAATGAGTTAGAAATAATGAATTGTAAATGGAGTGTTGGTTCAAATTCCATATGACAGAGCAGGAGAGTTTATTTTAGTTGATGCAAATGCCTACTATGGATTATGAAATATTGGCATAATCTAAGAAGAAGAGACACAAACACACTGGTTTGGTTTTGGGAGATAAATTTTCAAAAAAAATTCTTAGGGAAAGAATTTTGAAATTTTTTTGGTTTGTTTGGTTGTATATTTTGGAAATAGTTTTGGAGTATGAAAATTTGGGATGATTTGATATTTTGTTGTAGTTGAGTAGATGTGTGTGAGAGGAAAAGTGATCGAGAAGGAAAGAGGACGGAAAAAGTGATTGATTGAAAAATTTAATCAACATGTGCAACATATATAATTTTATATACTTATTGTGTGTCATATGTGTCAGATATATGAGGATAAATAAATTTAAGTCAAAGCTAATAATTTTTAAAGTCTAAAGGTGAAAAATAGGCATAAATTTAAGTTGTTTTCAATATATTATTGAATTTCAAGTTATTTTATTCAAACTTGTAATGTATTTCATGTGTCTCTAAGTGTTGGGAAGTATCTGATGAGTGTAATGTTGTGTTGGACATTGACATGGCACATTACCTTCTTAGAAGTGTCCTTTGTTCTTACATGACACATTGAGATGTAACCATAGTAAGAGCAAGAATTTGAGAAATGTAGAAGACTAGTGTTATTCTCTGCAATACTATTACATAAGTTACGGCGTACAAATATTAAATAGATAGAAATAGCCATAGTTGTTTCTAATTTTGTTTGCAAGGATTCAATATGGAACAATTGAGAATGATGCCGAATCTAGTTATAAAATCAAAACAGAACATGAATGGTCATGATCTATACAATTTGTGATACCATTACAAGTTATTCCAAACTTGGTATTGGAATGTGATTTGATCCACATGTGTTTACATATTATTTCTTGTAATTATGATATTCATCGTCTGGTTTATTCAAGAAATGGGACAATTAGTTTGGATGGTGTTTTTTTTTTAAATTTTTTTAGGCATTAATAGAATCTTAGTTTATGTTCAATTATTAGCTCAGTGGTTTCATATTTGCTTATTTTGATTGGATTAGTAGTTCTTGGGGAAATGACTGCCCATTAAACTCATACGTTAATGTCATCTCTTCTTGTTCATGAATGAGTTGGGTTGATCTATTTGTTTTGCCAATAAAGGAATGTACATAATACATATAGCTTGAAATTAGAAAAAAGGGTTCTCATGATCCAAGACAAGTGAATTGACCTCTTGAGAGCCTTTAGTAATGTTGCACCTGAAACAATGCTTATAATTGTGGAGTTTTGAGGATTAAGTTTCACTCGTGTTCAACTATTTTTATATACTCAATCCTAAAACAGGGATGCTGCTCTAATTGTGTCTAAACGAGAGAAGGCTCACCGAGCAGTTAATCGAGATATTTATGGTAAAAACGTTCCAGAAAAAGAAGATATAGCAAGGGTATTGGTTCATTGTAGAGTGTTGAATATATTCCCTGTATGAGAATTTCATCTTCTCTCACTCTCTCCCTCCATCCCTCTCTTTCTCTCTTGGTGTCTCTGACGTTTTTTAGGTGATGTCACTTAAAGAATGTCAGATCCTTCTTGGAAAGCGAAAGGACAGTGAAATATCAAAGACTGAATGGAGAGACAGTATAACTAGACAGGTCTATCTGTTGTTGCAACCTTATCGGAAAAAGGAAGAAGATAGCCATTTGATTGACTTGGTTTGTAAATTATTCATTTTTCCATTAGTTTCTTATTAATAGTTTCGCTACAACCAAACTTTCATTAGGTGCTTTTGACTTCTTCTATTGCTATTTTAGAGTTTTAGGAAGGGCAGGCCTAAGGATTATTACTGTGACAGAGAAAGGGAAGCCTATGAGGTATTAGAATCTTTCATCCCCTGAGCAAGCTATTGCAAGAGTAGATTGATTGCGATTGTTATGCATGCAATATACTTTCGTTTTGATTATAAGATAGAAATATTGTATTTATTTTGAATTCTAATTTATGATCATGGGGGAATATTGTGGTTTTGTTTCATTTTCTCTTTAGTTTTGACATTTTGAAGTTCTAGATCATGATGTAATTTGATAATCACTTCTGGTAACTTATTTCTTTTCAAAAAAACATAATCAAACCAAACCTAACCAAGCCTTGTGTCACAATTATGTGGAGCAGGCCATGCAAATCCCTTTTTTTGCCATTCCCCGCCCTATCATGGTGTATATGCTCAATTAATTAAATAAATTCACATCCCTTCTTTACTTCCTAGTTTCATGTTAGTTGAGGTCATCCTCTCTCTCATACATTTTCATTTATGGTGATCTGATTAATATTCCTTATCGTTGCATTTAAAAATATTTGTTGTATATAACCAAACTATTTTAATTTGTTCTCTTTCAACTTATCTTTTATTGGTGCTTATTCTTGCTTTTCACGAATACATTATTTCTAAGTCTATCTTTTTTAGTCTTACCACACATCAATCTAAACATCCTCATCTACGTTCATTTTATGAATGTGTTGTTTCTTAATTTTGTTCCATGAAACATTGCTTGTTTTATAGATGTTTTATAAAGTTTCTTTTTAATTTGTTGGTATTCATTGATCACATAACAAGTCGGTAGCACTCTCGAACCAACGTACTTTGATTCTCTGGTTTAAATCATCTCTAACCATTCCGTCTTTATTAATAAATTGATCCTAGCTTATGAAAATGTTCACTCTTTCTTTTTGCCTGTATTTTACTTCTATCGCTATCAAAGTTGCATTCCATATATTCGGTTTTAGATGTATTACTTTCAACCTTTTGACTTGAGTGTTGCTCTCAAGATTTCTATGTAGGTTTAATTCCTTCCTTAAGTTTGATCCACTAAAAAAATATCATCTGGAACAATATACACCATGGGACATCGTTTTTAATGTGTTTAAAAATTCATCCATGATTTAGGCAAATAGGTGAAGACTCAAATTGACCCTTAATGCAATCCTATAGTGCTTTAGAATCCACTGGTTATCCGGCAGGTGATCTAATTGTAATTGTAACCCTATGTCTTTTATTGCAGTAAAATACCCTTTGACAGTGAACTTTTTATCATTTACATAAATACGTGGACTGGATTGTTGTTTAGTTGGCTAGTAAAGTTGGCCCCCCAACCTGAAATTCGTTGTCACAACATCACTTAAAATTTTGAATTTTAAATTTTTAAAAAGGTTAGTCTCTTTAGTCACATGTTACATGATTCTGAACTTCACTTGTTTATTGACAACTATATTCATTGCCTCGTAGTATTAAATAACATCATAAATAAATTATTATTATTTTTTTGATAAATAACATCATAAAAAATTTTAACTTCACTTTGTTTAGGGTAATTTTGTAACAAGGCAATTCAAAATCCCATGTCAGAAATTGTTTAACTTCTTTCACACTCAGTCTCTTGGCTTTTGTACTTTGCTTGGTCTACTAGCTAATTCTGTCCAATAGAATACTCACTCACCTAGTTTCTTCTTCATCTTTACTTGGTATACTCTCTCTCCACTTTCTCTCTCTCTGCATTGTTTCTCCTCACCTATGTAGCATAGACACGGATATGGCATGACAAAAGCACATCGATACAGAAAATTTGTAAAACTAGTTTGGGTCACACCACAAATAATTATATCTTGATATTATATTGTCTAGGAATATATTATATAGTTATCTATAAATGTGCATAATATATGTTAAAAGTTAAATAATTATTTTATAAGAAATAATCATGTGTCTAGTTCTCTTGCATGATTTTTGGACTATAGCAAACATATATATGATATATAATTACGACATTTGCCTTATCCACCTTAGCCATCTACTAATACTTTTACGTATCTTTTTCAATTTAATTTTAGGGAAGTTTTTTTATTCTTAATAATTATCAAAGTTTTAAAAGGCTTTACTAAGCCTTGCCTCGATACTCACCTCTCCTCCCCTTGAGAGGCTAAGGTAAAATAAAATGCATCAAGGCTTTGATTTTTAGGTTATACTCTCCAAAGTCTTTCACATCATAGTATGAGGCATGTGTATGTGCATAAGCATATGAGGATTACAAGCTTCAAAAGGTTGCCTTAGGCTCTTGTCAAACATAGTCTAGTAGATGGTTTAAGCATATAAAGGAAAAAATAAAAATAAAAGATTCCTTTTTGCAACTGTCTTCTATAGTAGGAGTAAATGATCAATTAAGAAAAAATACAAAGTTAATGCTCAAGTGAGAAGTTCAATCACTAGAGTCAATAATGTCAATTTCAGTTTCAATGAAAGCAAGCTTTCTTCTGTGCATTGAAATGTTCAATAACTTGAGGAGAAAAGTATTTACATTCATATTTAATTTTTATTTATTTATTTACTATTTTAAAATATTTAATTTATTGACAAAATTTTTGAAATTTAAAATTCGAAATGCTTATGCCTCAACGCTTTAAGGCTTGTGCCTCGCCTTGTGAGAGGTCAAACACCTTGAGTTTCGTAATTTATTTTATATACTTTGATAATTATAATTTTTTTAAGGATATAAGACATTTATGTTAAATTTTCTGACTTTGAAAATTATATGTTAGCAAATGTCCAAAAGGTGACAAGCATGTCACAAAATGAGTGTCACACGTCCAATACTTAGGTTTGTATTTTTAATTAAGGACAGGGAGAAAGGAGTATCAGACACTTGTTTGAGAGTGTTGGTGTTTGACATGGACATGTCACCTTTTTACATGTGTCCAAGCTTCTTGGCTTCCCACTATATATTTTTTTCTTCAATTCATTAGTGGATATACAAGATTAAAGAAACACCATTGTTTTATTTTTTTTAATCATTTAAAAAAAAGTTATGAAATTTGATATATTGATATTATTTATTGGATTAGCATTCATGTGCTTAAATGTGTAGTACAACCGTAGTTGTTAAAATCGCGATCTGGATTGTACGTTCCTGCGATCCTTCATTGCTAAAACGTTCTAGATCGTTGTAGTATCGGTGTTATAATAGGATCGCAAGTAGGATTATATGGGATCGTGCAGGATCGTAGGTAGGATCGTTGATTTTGTGATTTTTCATCTTATTTTTAATATATATAATTCTAATTTGTATTGTTACCTTATTTTAATAGAAAGTAAGATTTTACGATCCTCGAGACCCTCTCACCGAACCTAACTAGGATCTCGATTTTAAAAACCTTGAGTACAGCACATTGAATAATGTTAATTATTATTAAAAAAATTAAAATTTATTGCAAAGTCAACATGACCCATTAAAACCCCACTTTGCCCTAGCATGGCATTCAATATTGTAGGTTTTGGCCCCTCCAATGTTGAACTCATGGCTCTGCCCATGCCCTTTGATACCATTTCGTAAACTTTTGCTAAATCTATCTAGAACTTACGAAAATCACTCTTTTTTCTGTGTTTTTCTCTATTGAATTTCTTAGTAAATATGTTGCTTCCATTGTTGATCTACAGGGCATAAATCCAAACTAATAATTTGACACTTTTATTGTAACTTGTAACGCCCTCAAAATTTAACCCATTGTATATATCATTGACATGCATTATTTAAAGAAGACAATTTATTATTTCATTCATCAGAGTATTACTAAATAAAGCATTACATGTGACATTGAATAAAATGCCTTACAGGCTTACATCTTTCCAAGCCAACACTTGGATACAAAAATATGAGTTCTAACTCAATACAAGAAAAGCCCTAGGCTTGAATGTTTACATGTACTAATAAATAAAGACAATTAACTAAAGATAGTCTTCTTCAAA